>JASDQU010104272.1:111281-126079 GCA_032191745.1 Picea mariana
TCTCACTCTGGGTGGGTAAACCCACCTTTAATTAATTCTGGCCCTTTCATTATAACTGCTGGGGCCGACTTCTTCTTCTGCACTTTGTAATTGCCCGATGACCAATCCGCAAAAGGGGATTTGGTCCTTATACAATTACCGACATGATTAATCCTCAATGGGGATTAATCTAATAGCAATAATAATAATAATGACCTGATTAAATCCACAATGGGGATTTAATCCAATAAAAAAATAATAATAATGATTAATCCACAATGGGGATTTAATCCAATAATAAGAATGCTCTTCGCAGTTACATTATTTCAACAAACACCAAGTAAAGATCTTCTATTTAATGGCCCCAATCATGGTCTCCAACAATTCACAACAATTTGGAATGAGAGGAGTGCCTTTATTTGTAAATGAGGTGCACAACTCCTTCCAATTTTTTATTCCCTAAAATAAGCTGAAGGAAATAAAATAAAAGTGACTTATAATCCACATAATTTGGAGACTAAGTCAAATTACAATTAAATGAAGCTTTACATGCTAGACACCCTCTTAAAAGGGAGCGACCTCCAAAAAATGTGCTTAAAGAATGCTCAAATAATGTCCACAAATCCTTGAAATATGTCTCCGAAGCATGACCATGTCCATACCTAAGGCCAAGGCACCTCCATGAAGCATGGGAGTGATCCTCCAAGTGAAAAAATGGGTCATAAAACGCCTAATAACAACAATGGCGTCAAGCTTCTAAGCGGGTCGATTTGGCTCCAAGGTACAACGTTCCACTTGCAAGTGACTTGGGGGCCCTCAAAACGTGGCAAGGAATTTTCCTTCGCTACCCTAGCTCCAACGTCCACCTCTAAGAGAGGGGACGACCTCACCCCAAGTCAAAATCACACCCTCTAAAGTGGACGACTTCTTCATTTTAGCCAACAAGTCATCAAAAGGTGAATCAAAAGTGCATCCACATCATAGGGGGTGGGTGCTGTTGTCGCAAGAGTTGGTTCTAGGCTGTAATAGAGCCAATCCTTAGCACATTTTAAATGAAATAATAAATTATCACAAGGAACTTGACTTGGGTTTCATGCAAGTAAATTTCGAGATAACCACGAACCACTTTTGATTAGAAGCTGCCCCTTCCAACCTGAGAGGGATCTCTTGAATATATGTCACGATAAGATATTCAATAAGATTAACAGTGGGCAGATCTGTGGGTAACAAAAAGTTTTGAGGTTTTTAGGATTGGTGGTTTGGACCGGGAGGTATTCCATTGGGCATGGAGTCAAATGATCAAGAAAATAATAAGAGTGTTTCGACAATGGAAATCCATGGAACATACGCGAGGTAGACGCTGATTACAGAGAGAAGGATTTATAAAAGCATGGTAGGAGAATAGAGAGAAAACATATCAAAATGCAAGGAGCACATAGCAATGAGTGAATTCCAAGCATAAATCAAGGGAAAGAGATGGTTGGGACACAACATCTATCCAAAGATGAATTCTGAACCTTTAGATCTCTACAAGAAACAACCTATAACATGACCGCAATAGAGCATCTAACAAATGGATGAATTCCATTACAAACACAGTCGCAAATTGAGAAGAAAATGGAAATAAAACCAAGTGAAATGATGCGAAAACGAAGCAATAAGACATTCTCTGCAAACAACATCACAAGAATCTTTGATATAGATCGAAAATGCCCCGCACTCTTTTATTAAACATGAAAATAAATGCTATAGCCCAGGAGTACTACTCCTGTCTGTCCTTTCCCTGCCTCTTCCTTTTACAAATATGCCTCATATATGTATTGAGGTCAAAATCCTCTCTAATCTAAAAGATAACAACAGTTACAACCAATTCTTGAAACTTTCTGCCATAGAAAATGGGCCAAACTATAGAAAACTAGGGCTACAGTTATGGCTCTGTATATCTCAAATAGCGACAACTGTGTATAAACTGAAAAAGGCTTTTGTGCATCTGTTTATTCTAAGAAAAAACCTCTCTCAGTTCCCGGAGACCCCTTTTCATTTTTCCCAAATCTGCATTAAACAAACATGTGTCAAAACAGGGAAAATGAAATTCGAAAATTAGGGCTCAGAGATGGATTCGATTCTCCCAATCTGTGACACCTGTAGGAAAGATGAAAGAGGCTAATGATATCTGATGTGTTAGGCACAAAATCCTCCAACCGTTTCTCAAAATGATACTCCAGTCGCTCAGAATCCTCATTTGAAAATGATGACTCAGCACAGTAAAAATGCCATATTTCTGAAAACGAACCTCATTTTGTGGGGGACTTTTGACTGCCTTACCAAGATCAAAATGAAATTTTGAAGACACCATTGGAAAGCTTAGGATTTGTAGATGTCGATCGACTATTCGAACGCAAAAAACGGCCTCTCCACGACTGAGAAAATTGCGTTTTTCTAAAGCAATTTTGCATATGACTAGAGTCCCGATTTCCGGTTTTCGGGATTCGGGGAAACGAAGTAGTGGTTATTAAAATCTTCACGTCGGCCAAATCCCCGATGGCCAAATCCCCGAAATAGATTTCGGCTTTTACATTGCACTCTTTTGGGCCTTTGGGTTTCGGGTATCATGTCCTCAAGAGTTATGACATGCAAGGAATCCTGAATCGCGAAATCGCGATGGGATTAATTAGATGATAATCATTTGTTTTAATCTCTTAATTAATCACGATTAGCAATTAATCTTTAACCTTTTGTGAATTTAAGTGTCAGGACTTCGATAATACTTGACGCGAGAAATCCCGAATCACGAAATTGCGATGAGATTTATTAACGTTAATCTTTCTTAATCTTTATTTGACTCGGCTTATCCTTTAATACTTTAGTGAATTCGGGGATCAGGGCTGTAGTTATTAAGATATCTACGTCAGCCAAATTCCCGACGACAAAAATCCCGGACTCCTGAGATTTTTCTCCATGTGGCTTAATGCTCGGGATATGCAGTCGTTTCACTGCAAATGCTTCCATGCATTTTCCTAAGTGATCGAAAGCCAAAATTTCAATATTTGTTACAACAGAGGCTCCATCTAGGGATGGTGCTTTCCTGCAAAGCGCCAAGAACAGTAGACCACCTGCCTTCATCCATTGGGTGACCTGAAATCATCCTTATCAAACTCTGAACTCTGTCGCTTTACTTGCACCTTTCTGAAACAAAAAACCGCTTATGCATTCATTGGGCTATGGAGTTGTAATGCTTTAAACAAAACCATAATGGATTCCAAACTAAACCGGAAACATAATGAAAACCACTGTTGTACTCTAGTGCTCAAAGTCGAGCTTATTTATATACATCGCCTACTCTAACTGATATCACTGCTTTGTTCAAGTATGGGAAAACTTCCAAATCAACCAAGCGAGTATCCGACTAACAAAATTAATTATACTTCCATCTTTGAGCAAAAGGATGACAGGAGCAGCTGCAAATTTCAAAACATGCCCTGGGAACAGGTACTTACAGTTTTGAAATTCAGACTTCAAGAAGTTGGAAATAAAAAATTCAGTACCCCATTTTGACTCCATATAAACTGCTACTGGATCGTAGAAGGGAAGAGATATACCACTTTCACAATTAATCCATACTTCCTCCTGTTGGGCAAGCTGTCTGAAATGTTTTTGCTCACTTTGTCCACTGCTGGATTTTTCTTTCACTGGTGCAAAAATGTCACATTGAAACTTACTGGTCTGTTGCTCAATGGTTGCTACACAGGGAGGAGAGATCAGTTGTTTCCGTAACCCCTCCTTATGTCCTTCACTTGCTGTCCAAAGATCTTCTTGGTAGCTGTCATACATAGGCTGATCTTTTTCATGATGTTGCTGATTGCTTTCCTGTTGAACCAAATTTTCTTGCTGCTCATCATCTTCAGAAACACTTTCATCACATTCATCGAACAAAGGAGGATTGTTGTAAATTATCGCGTGTGATGAAAAATAAATCTTCTCTTCTTGTTCTTCTAGATATTCATCATAAACAGGTTCATAAGATAACTCAGGAGTGTCATCAGTCAGACAAATGCTAGGAATATCAATTGTGAAGCTATCTATCTCAGATCCACACTCCTCCAAATCATAGTCTAAAGCATCTTCGAACAACAAACATTCTTCAAGGTTATTAAACATGACAACCCTATCTTCTTCTTGAAACAAAACAATGTCTACAAGATGATCCTCTGGCCGGAAATCATCATCATAAATTTGTTTACTAACTTCCTCTAAAGTTCCATGGTTGTCATGATTTAAACTTAGATTTTCGTTCTCAGTAATAAAAGAAGTTTCCCTCACATCTTCAGGACTATGTGAATGCTGCAGATCTATGTAAGTAGGGGTTGCAACATGACTGTTTAGGAGCAGATCTATCTCTTCTTCTGTTAAAGGAGGAGGTGGTCTATGCAATTTCTGGATCAAGCAACTATTGTTTTCTTTCTCTTTTGCATGTTGACCATGATGCTGAATATCTTCTTCTTGAATGTGATCACAAGAGCTATCATATCCTACTTTTTTTATCAGCCAACTCTTCTTCATACTGATTATCTTCATCGACTTGAGAAATTTCTGATATTCCTTCCTCCTATTCAAGAAGATGTGTTTGATTTGTTTGTCTTATGAATTTTATATTACAACAATCTTCAAAAAGTATTTCAGCTGAATAGATTCTTTTACAATGATGATGAAAAAGTGTGTGAAAATATTTCAATGAAGGAATACTGGAATGGGGTAAAGATTTATACCAGAGTCTAGCATCTCTTTCCAACGAAAACATAAACAGTTTCATGAGGACATCTTCATGATGTATATTTAATTCATCCATGAGCTTGTGGAATTCAAACAAGTGTTGAGCAGGATTGTCATCCGCGTATTCTCCAAATTTAGGAAGGACATCTTCCCAAACTTTAATGTCTGGAACAATGTTTGGAAAACCATAAACATTTGTAAAATCCAGAGGAGCAAACCTTGCAGCAATCCGAGCAGCGAACGAATTCGACATTTTGAGGCCAGTGGAGTCGCCAGTGAATCATATAGAGTCTTTGAACCAAGGGGTCGCCAGGTGAATGATCACAGCCAATTGAATGCCTATCCCTTGTTCACCATCAAGGAATAGATCTAAACTTTTTGTTGTATCCTAGGGAAGATAGCTTCGTTCCTCCCTCCCCGGCAACGGCGCCATAAAATGTTGTCGCAAGAGTTGGTTCTAGGCTGTAGTAGAGCCAAGCCTTAGCACATTTTAAATGAAATAATAAATTATCACTAGGAACTTGACTTGGGTTTCATGCAAGTAAATGCCGAGATAACCACGAACTACTTTTGATTAGAAGYTGCCCCTTCCAACCTGAGAGGGATCTCTCGAATATGTGTCACGATAAGATATTCAATAAGATTAACAGTGGGYAGATCTGTGAGTAACAGAAAGTTTTGAGGTTTTTAGGGTTGTTGGTTTGGACTGGGAGGTATTCCATTGGGCATGGAGTCAAATGATCAAGAAAATAATAAGAGTGTTTCGGCAATGGAAATCCATGGAACAGAGGCGTGTTAGAAGCTGATTACAGAGAGAAGGATTTATAAAAGTATGGCAGCAGAATAGAGAGAAAACATATCAAAATGCAAGGAGCACTTAGCAATGAGTGAATTCCAAGCATAAATCAAGGGAAAGAGATGGTTGGGACAGAGCATCTATCCAAGGATGAATTCTAAACCTTTAGATCTCTACAGGAAACAACCTATAACATGTCCTGCAATAGAGCATCTAATAAACGGATGAATTCCATTACAAACAAAGTTACAAATCGAGAAGAAAATGGAAATAAAACCAAGTGAAATGATGCGAAAAGGAAGCAATAAGACATTCTCTGCAAACAACAATACAAGAATCTCTGATATATATCGAAAATGCCCCGCACTCTTTTATTAAACATGAAAATAAATGCTATAGCCCAGGAGTACTACTCCTGTCTGTCCTTTCCCCTCCCCTTCCTTTTACAAATATGCCTCATATATGTATTGAGGTTGAAATCCTCTCTAATCTAAAAGATAACAACAGTTACAACCAATTCTTGAACCTTTCTGCCATAGAAAATGGGCCAAACTGCCGAAAACTAGGGCTGCAGTTACGGCTCTGTATATCTCGAATAGAGACAACTGTGTATAAACTGAAAAAGGCTTTTGTGCATCTGTTTATTCTAAGAAAAAACCTCTCTCAGTTCCTTGAGACCCCTTTTCATTTTTCCAAATCTGCATTTAACAAACATGTGTCAAAATAGGGAAAATGAAATCCGAAAATTAGGGCTCGGAGATGGATTCAATTCTCCCAATCTGTGACACCTGTAGGAAAACTGAAAGAGGCTAATGATCTCTGATGTGTTAGGCACAAAATCCTCCAACTGTTTCGCAAAATGATACTCTAGTCGCTCAGAATCCTCATTTGAAAATGATGGCTCAACACAGTAAAAATGCCATATTTTTGAAAACGAACCTCATCTTGCGGGGGACTTTTGACTACCTTACCAAGATCAAAATGAAATTTTGAAGACACCACTGGAAAGCTTAGGATTTGTCGATGTTGATCGACTATTCGAACACAAAAAACGACCTCTCCACGGCTGAGAAAATTGCGTTTTTCTAAAGCAATTTTGCATATGAATGAAGTCCCGATTTCCGGTTTTCGGGATTCAGGGAAACAAAGTAGTGGTTATTAAAATCTTTACGTCGGCCAAATCCCCGATGGACAAATCCTCGAAATAGATTTCGGCTTTTACATTGCACTCTTTCGGGCCTTTGGGTTTCGGGTATCATGTCCTCAAGAGTTATGACATGCAAGGAATCCCGAATCGCAAAATTGCGATGGGATTAATTAGATGATAATCATTTGTTTTAATCTCTTAATTAATCACGATTAGCAATTAATCTTTAACCTTTCGTGGATTTAAGTGTCGGGACTTCGATAATACTTGACGCGAGAAATCCCGAATCGCGAAATTGCGATGAGATTTATTAATGTTAATCTTTCTTAATCTTTATTTGACCCGGATTATCCTTTAATACTTTAGTGAATTCGGGGATCGGGGTTGTAGTTATTAAGATATCTACGTCGGCCAAATCCTCGACGACAAAAAACCCGAACTCGTGAGATTTTTCTCCATGTGGCTTAATGCTTGGGGTATGCAGTTGTTCCACTGCCAATGCTTCCATTCATTTTCCTAAGTGACCGAAAGCCAAAATTTCAATATTTGTTACAACAGAGGCTCCATCTAGGGATGGTGCTTTCCTGCAAAGCGCCAAGAATAGTAGACCACGTGCCTTCATCCATTGGGCGACCTGAAATCATCCTTATCAAACTCTGAACTCTGTCGCTTTACTTGCACCTTTCTGAAACAAAAAACCGCGTATGCATTCATTGGGCTATGGAATCGTAATGCTTTAAACAAAACCATAATGGATTCCAAACTAAATCAGAAACATACTGAAAACCACTGTTGTACTCTAGTGCTCAAAGTCGAGCTTATTTATATACATTGCCTACTCTAACCGATATCACTGCTTTGTTCAAGTATAGGAAAACTTCCAAATCAACCAAGCGAGTATCCGACTAACAAACTTAATTATACTTCCATCTTTGAGCAAAAGGATGATAGGAGCAGCTGCAAATTTCAAAACATGCCCTGGGAGCAGGTACTTACAATTTTGAAATTCAGACTCCAAGAAGTTGGAAATAAAAAATTTAGTCCCCCATTTTGACTCCATATAAACTGCTACTGGATCGTAGAAGGGAAGAGATATACCACTTTCACAATTAATCCATACTTCCTCCTGTTGGGCGAGCTGTCTGAAATGTTTTTGCGCACTTTGTCCACTGCTGATTTTTTCTTCCACTGGTGCAAAAATGGCGCATTGAAACTTACTGGTCTGTTGCTCAATGGTTGCTAAATAGGGAGGAGAGATCAATTGTTTCAGTAACCCCTCCTTATGTCCTTCACTTGCTGTCCAAAGATCTTCTTGGTAGCTGTCATACATAGGCTGATCTTTTTCATGATGTTGCTGATTGCTTTCTTGTTGAACCAAAGTTTCTTGCTGCTCATCGTCTTCAGAAATACTTTCATCACATTCATCAAACAAAGGAGGATTGTTGTAAATTATCATGTGTGATGAAAAATAAATCTTCTCTTCTTGTTCTTCTAGATATTCATCATAAACAGGTTCATAAGATAACTCAGGAGTGCCATCAGTCAGACAAATGCTAGGAATATCAATTGTGAAGCTATCTATCTCAGATCCACACTCCTCCAAATCATAGTCTAAAGCATCTTCGAACAACAAACATTCTTCAAGGTTATTAAACATGACAACCCTATCTTCTTCATGAAACAAATCAATGTCTACAAGATGATCTTCTGGTCGGAAATCATCATCATAAATTGGTTTACTAACTTCCTCTAAAGTTCCATAGCTGTCATGATTTAAACTTAGATTTTCATTTTCAGTAATAGAAGAAGTTTCACTCACATGTTTAGGAGTATGTGAATGCTGCAGATCTATGTAAGCAGGGGTTGCAACATGACTGTTCAGGAGCAGATCTATCTCTTCTTTTGTTAAAGGAGGAGGTGGTCTTTGCAATTTCTGGATCAAGCAACTATTGTTTTCTTTCTATTTTGCATGTTGACCATGTTGCTGAATATCTTCTTCTTGAATGTGATCACAAGAGCTATCATATCCTACTTTTTTTTATCAACCAACTCTTCTTCATACTGATTATCTTCATCGACTTGAGAAATTTCTGATATTCCTTCCTCCTCTTCAAGAAGATGTGTTTGATCTGTTTGTCTTAGGAATTTTATATTACAACAATCTTCAAAAAGTATTTCAGCTGAATAGATTCTTTTACAATGTTGATGAAAAAGTGTGTGAAAATATTTCAATGAAGGAATACTGGAATGGGGTGAAGATTTATACTAGAGTCTAGCATCTCTTTCCAACGAAAACATAAACAGTTTCATGAGGACATCTTCATGATGTATATTTAATTCATCCATGAGCTTGTGGAATTCAAACAAGTGTTGAGCAGGATTGTCGTCTGCATATTCTCCAAATTTAGGAAGGACATCTTCCCAAACTTTAATGTTGGAACAGTGTTTGGAAAACCATAAACATTTGTAAAATCCAGAGGAGCAAACCTTGCAGCAATCCGAGCAGTGAACGAATTCGACATTTTGAGACCAGTGGAGTCACCAGTGAATCATATAGAGTGTTCGAACCAAGGAGTCGCTAGGTGAATGATCACAGCCAATTGAATGCCTATCCCTTGTTCACCATCAAGGAATAGATCTAAACTTTTTGTCGTATCCTAGGGAAGATAACTTCGTTCCTCAGTCCTCGACAACGGCACCATAAAATGTTGTCGCAAGAGTTGGTTTTAGGCTGTAGTAAAGCCAAGCCTTAGCACATTTTAAATGAAATAATAAATTATCACTAGGAACTTGACTTGGGTTTCATGCAAGTAAATTCCGAGATAACCACGAACCACTTTTGATTAGAAGCTGCCCCTTCCAACCCGAGAGGGATCTCTCGAATATATGCCACGATAAGATATTCAATAAGATTAACAGTGGACAGATCTGTGGGTAACAGAAAGTTTTGAGGTTTTTAGGGTTGGTGGTTTGGACTGGGAGGTATTCCATTGGGTATGGAGTCAAATGATCAAGAAAATAATAAGAGTGTTTCGGCAATGGAAATCCATGGAACAAAGGCGAGGTAGAAGCTGATTACAGAGAGAAGGATCTATAAAAGCATGGCAGCAAAATAGAGAGAAAACATATCAAAATGCAAGGAGCACTTAGCAATGAGTGAATTCCAATCATAAATCAAGGGAAAGAGATGGTTGGGACAGAGCATCTATCCAAGGATGAATTCTGAACCTTCAGATCTCTACAAGAAACAACCTATAACATGTCCTGCAATAGAGCATCTAACAAACAGATGAATTTCATTACAAACACAGTCACAAATCGAGAAGAAAATGGAAATAAAACCAAGTGAAATGATGCGAAAACGAAGCAATAAGACATTCTTTGCAAACAACATCACAAGAATCTTTGATATAGATCGAAAATGCCCCACACTCTTTTATTAAACATGAAAATAAATGCTACAGCCCAGGAGTACTACTCCTGTCTGTCCTTTCCCCTCCTCTTCCTTTTACAAATATGCCTCATATATGTATTGAGGTCGAAATCCTCTCTAATCTAAAAGATAACAACAGTTACAACCAATTCTTGAAACTTTCTGCCTTAGAAAATGGGCCAAACTGCCGAAAACTAGGGGTGTGGTTACGGCTCCGTATATCTCGAATAGCGACAACTGTGTATAAACTGAAAAAGGCTTTTGTGCATCTGTTTATTTTGAGAAAAAACCTCTCACAGTTCTTTGAGACCCCTTTTCATTTTTCCCAAATCTGCACTTAACAAACATGTGTCAAAATAGGGAAAATGAAATCCGAAAATTAGGGCTTGGAGATGGATTCGATTCTCCCAATCTGTGACACCTGTAGGAAAACTGAAAGAGTCTAATGATCTCTGATGTGTTAGGCACAAAATCCTCCAATCGTTTCTCAAAATGATACTCCAGTTGCTCAGAATCCTCATTTGAAAATGATGACTCTGCATAGTAAAAATGCCATATTTCTGAAAACGAACCTCATCTTGCGGGGGACTTTTGACTGCCTTACCAAGATCAAAATGAAATTTTGAAGACACCACTGGAAAGCTTAGGATTTGTAAATGTCGATCGACTATTCGAACGCAAAAAACGACGTCTCCACGGCTGAGAAAATTGCGTTTTTTTAAAGCAATTTTGCATATGACTGGAGTCTCGATTTCGGGTTTTCGAGATTCGTGGAAACGAAGCAGTGGTTATTAAAATCTTCACGTCGGCCAAATCCCCGATGGCCAAATCCTTGAAATACATTTCGGCTTTTACATTGCACTCTTTCGGGCCTTTGGGTTTCGGGTATCATGTCCTCAAGAGTTATGACATGCAAGGAATCCCGAATCGCGATGGGATTAATTAGACGATAATCATTTGTTTTAATCTCTTAATTAATCACGATTAGCAATTAATCTTTAACCTTTCGTGGATTTAAGTGTCAGGACTTCGATAATACTTGACGCGAGAAATCCCGAATCGCGAAATTGCAATAAGATTTATTAACGTTAATCTTTCTTAATCTTTATTTGACCCGGCTTATCCTTTAATACTTTAGTGAATTCGGGGATCAGGTCTATAGTTATTAAGATATCTACGTCGTCCAAATCCCTGACGACAAAAAACCCCTCTCGTGAGATTTTTCTCCATGTGGCTTAATGCTCGGGGTATGCAGTTGTTCCATTGCCAATGCTTCCATTCATTTTCCTAAGTGACCGAAAGCCAAAATTTCAATATTTGTTACAACAGGTGCCATGTATCTCCTCCAGGTGCAAAGTCACTTAAATGACCTCCACATCATCCAAGTGGCTCCAATAAAGCTCCATGTCTGTCATAAAGTGCCCCACGAGAGGTCGACCCTCCTTTAATGAAGAAAATGCTTTAAAAAAGTGCCAAAGGAGGGGGGCGTTCTGGCATTTGACAAATGGCAAGTGTGAAGGAGATCCATGTAGAGGAAAACAACTCGTCTGTGCCTCAAAGAGTGTGACCATTGCCTCAAAATTTGTGATATGCCTCAAAAGACGTGAAACTGCCTCGAGATACGTGACACTGGATGATCAGATGCAGAGTCATCTTCGATGGCCAAAATTGTTGATTTTTCAATAGGCTAGGCTCAACGATGAAGTTTATTTCAATTTAGCATTTACTTGAACCATAGACAATTGCAGCTACACCATAAACTATTTGCTGCAGTAACCAAGATCACAAGAAGAAATACGATGCACAAGTACACAAGAAGTATCCTGAGAAACCCTTCTCAACAAGGGAAGAAAACCCAGCCAATCCTTTGCTATATTCTTCAAGAGAAGGACCTCCCACACCATAGACCTAACACACAAAAGGGTGCTCACAAAATTAAGAAGGTCAGCATCTAAGAGAGGTGCGCACTTCATCCCTAGAATAAGTACTTGCTGAAATTTCCAAAATCACATGTGTGTTGTTTTTCCTCAATGGGGAAATCACCTTTATTAATACTAGACTGGACACATCAAAAGTGGAGTCTATTAGCACAATAGGTCCGACCTCAATAACTCAGAATATAATTAATAATTACCATATTAATTATCTTTTACATTAATTATGTTTCACTTTATGGTGGGGTCGACCTGTACCCTTTACTTCACAATTAGGGTTACATGTAAATCTAACTCTTAGACAATATAGCAAGGGATCTCACACACCCACTAGTGCTCAGCCACTAGGGGCACGTCCACCTGTGCTCAGCCACATGGACGTCCAACTCAACAGATCTCTATCTCACTGAGTCTCACATGAGAATCATCTAGACACACATTCACTAGTGCTCAACGGTCAACCACTAGGATCACGTCCACCTGTGCTCAGCCACAGGGACGTTCTACTCAAGAGATCTCTATCTCACTGAGTCTCACAACAAAACCATCTGGAGTACCACATCGTCTCAACTCTCTACTCAGAGGAGAACAGTGAACCCATCACATGGGCACCTTCACCCCTCACAGGGGTACACATCGTTTCATCTCAAACGACACACCCATCTCTTGGGCGTCTTTCCCACACAGGGACACACATCGTTCCATCTCCGTCTCAGAGAGGAATGACACACCCATCTCATGGGCATCTTCCCCACATAGGGGCACACAACGTTCTATCTCCGTCTCAGAGAGGAACCACACACCCATCTCATGGGCACACCCAACTCATGGGCTCTCTCACAGGCTGACTCACTCAGTCTGTGTCCTGGAGGATGTCTCACGCAGCTGTAATCATCAACAAAAATGTGGTACATACATAAGAAAAGGAGGGTCCATGTGGGGTAAAATAATGTGTGCTAAACCATGGGTGTGACAACCCTTACAAAGCACAATCACCTTTTACATTGCAAAGAATAAGTGAATAGTTAGGGCCCCATAAATCATGTATCCTAGTAGATCCACCTCAGAATGCCAACATACCTACCCTAGACATAAATGCCTGACTTAGAGGGAGTTACCACCTCCAAGGGATAGTTGGTCGGAGCAATAAAACCAAGCACCCTGAGAATGGGGACGAAAAGGACATGCCATTACCATCCACTTGAGGGGATTTGGGTAACCTCTAACTAACACTTGTACCACAAATCATCCCATCATGGCTGCAAAGAAATCGTCACACTTTGGGCACATCGGAGTGGTCACATCTCGTGAAAAAATGTAGGGTACGCTGCAATGAATCTGGGGTGTAACATGGACAACTCATATAACTCAGAATACCATGGACAAACCATATCCCACACACTACCACAAAGACACCATGGCAATCACTCACAGAAACAACCCACTCTTACCTACACTAGTCCTACATCTATAGAGGATTAGCAATGTGGAAAACTGTGATGATCACGGACCCCTATTGTGAAAGAGTCATGGCCATACAAGCTCAAATACCATGTTGAAACAAGAGAGCAAAAATATCTCAATCAAACACTCAACTTAGGAGCTAAACTAGTTGGAGAGAATCTCTCATATCTAGCTAGATCCAACAACCTTCTTAAACATAAAAGAAGGTTGTTTTCGTACACATTCTATGTGACACAATAACCAATAAACCATGGAAAATAGCAAACCATGTGATTACATGACCCATTCGTATAAGTGTTAGTATCATACACACACACTAGCTCATTATACAAGTAGGAACTATACCATATTCCAACACTGGGTACTTTCCAGACACCATTGTCAGGCAGGGCATTGTCCCCTTCATGGTGGTTGACGACTCAGTTGAGGAGCCTTCTACTCTCTCCCTTCTTTCTTCCTCAGCCTCTAGTAACAACATGCATTGACATCCTTTCTGCTTGTAATGGTTTTGCAACTTGTCTTGTTTCCTGAATTTATTTTGCACTTCTTCTTTTAGCTTTGGACGTGGCTCTTTTTCTACTGTTGATGAGAGTAGGAGTAGGAGCCACCTTCACACTCCCACTATGTACAAATCAGGGTTGCCGAACCGTTCCCCCCCCCACGGTCTGAACTCCGAACCGCGCTTCGAGCAGGAGCGTCCCCGAGCCTCGCTTCGACCCTCGCTCCCGACCTCTCGAACCACGCTCCCGCCTCCTTAACCGCGCTCCTTGCCAACTGTCGAACCGCCAACGCTCCCACGCGCTCCCGAAGCTGTAGACAACGCTCCAAAGATGCTTCGAACCACACTCCTCGAGCGCTCTCGAACTTGCAGACGATGCTCTAGAGACGCTCTGAATCGCGCTCCTGAACCCACGCAGACGCTCCTCGAAAAATGGCCACGAAAAGTTATTTTTTTGTTTTTTTTATTTATTTATTTTTTAATTTTTTTGCTTTGTGGGTGGGCCCTAGGGCATTTTTAGGGTTAGAGAGGGGAGATCAAGCACAATCTCTCCCTTTTCTTCCTCATTAATTTATCTTTGAGTTGGAGTGGAGAGGGAAGGAGCTCTTGGTGTTGGCTTGGTGTTGGAGCAAAGTTGGAGAGCTTGAAGAGGATTTGTGAGAGCTTGGAGGAGACAACAAAGGGTTCCATCTACTTGCAAATCATTGGAGATTCATCAAAATAGATATGCCCAATGTGTATTTTTGTTGAAATTTTGAATATTGTTCACAAAATGT
>JASDQU010104272.1:136003-188465 GCA_032191745.1 Picea mariana
TGTACAAGCGAGGGAAGAAACTCATTAAATTTATCACCGGGCATTCAAGGGTTAATGCATTTTATGGCACTTACTCTAAATTGCGATTACTTAAGCTTGCAAAGACTAGATTTGGAAGCTATTTCCTCACCTTCAGGCGCTTATTGAGGGTAAGACAAGCTTTGGGTGCTATGGTGATGAGTGATGAGTGGGATGACATTAGCACTGATAGAGATGACATGGATGCAGCAAAGCACAGTGTCCTTGATAGCCATTTTTGGACACAGGTCAAGTATGTTTTACAGTTCACCAAGCCAATTTATAACATGATTCGGTTTGCAGATTTTGATCGACCGATCATTGGGGAGGTGTATGAGCAAATGGATAATATGCTAGGACAAATTAAGGACATTGTTGAGCCTAGAGATCAGAATTTGTATGATTTTATCAGTATAGAGGTGGAAAAACGATGGGAGAAGCTAAATATTCCACTACATGCCTTAGCATATGTGCTTACACCAAAATACTATCATATGTCATGGCTTTCAACCCCAATACCAGGGGGTGGGGCGAAGAGAAAACCACACCAAGATCCAGAGGTTCAAACTGGTTCTATGCAAGCATTAGAAAAAATGTACCCAGATGTTGAGGAGTGTGATAGCATTCATCAACAGTTGAACTAGTACATTAGTTGCACTGGTGCCTTTGGAAGCAATGCTACATATAGAGATGGAGGGAATTTGCCTTCTCTTCAGTGGTGGGACATGGATGGCGGTAATACATCACAACTATGTTCTATGGCAATGCGTGTTCTTTCACAGGTGGTGAACACTTCTTCAACAGAGAGGTGTTGGATCACATACAGTTTCATCCACAATGTCAGAAGGAACAGGTTGAATGTACAACGAGTAGAGACCTTGGTTTATGTGCATTACAACTTGCGATTGTTGACCCATTATTGCGAGGATCCAACTATAGATAAAGCAAATAAGATGTGGGACTACAATCCAGAGGAGGACAATTTGGAGGATGGAGCATTGGTTTTGGAGGAGTTGGAGAATGCTCTTTTGGATGAGGATGATCGTGCTGAGATGCGACCACCCAGTGCGAGGTCCCATGGACGGGCCCCCTTGACTAGCACTCCACCAGTACCTGCATTAGAAGTCCCTTCACACTCAGTTGCTTCATCTTCACTACCACCACGCGTACCCCCACGAGGGAATCGTGGTGGTGGAAGGAGATAGGAGTAGGAGAAATAGATTGTTTTTCATTTTACTAGATTTCAGTTTAATTATCAATGTAGTACTTATGAAATAGCCAATTTTTGTAAACAAAACTATTTGGCCATGACTCATGTTGACAATTGGTGGATAACCTTTTTCATTCCATAAGTTAATGATGTACTTCCCTATTATATGGTTCTAAAATTTGTATGTTTGTAATTGCTAGAATCTATATGGTTTGTATTTGTATTTGTAAAATGTATTTCAATTTCTTACTTTGTATGTGTAATTGTTAGCAGCTAGATGTTTGATGCTTGAATGATTATTCATTAATATACTACGTAAGATTCATGGAATGATAGATAATATGGAATTTAGATGGCATTTCATATATTAGAAGTATCACAAACATACATGTTTCATAAGTTTTGCATCTAGTTTGGCATTCTACATGTTTTCTTTTGAATATATATATATATATATATATATATATATATATATAAATGCTCCGGAGACGCTTCACTCCCGACCATTTTTTGAAAAATGTGCTCCCACGCTCTCGCTTTGCTCCCACACTCTGGCAACACTGGTACAGATATTGGATGTACTGTCGCATCCCATTGACCTAGTTATTGTGGTCATTTGTTTGACATAAATAAAATTATCTTGTCTTATCTTGTCTATGCTGACTAATAGTTCTTGAACAGTACTGGTTGATGTCTAAAGGTTCTACTATCCAAATTCGACTGTTATGTGGTTGTCATTATTGAAGGGGGAGTTTGAATGAAGCAATCTGGTATATTGTTCCTAATTAGAGGACTTAGAGTTGCTGCAACTTGAGAACTGACTGACTATTCGATATCCTCCTCTAGAAGTTGTTTAGATACATGGAATATATTTGAGGTCAACCAATGAAGTAGTTTATTGGCTTCATCTGAGTCTTTCCTGGAAAGACTAAAGCAGCAATGTAGCTGTAGTACTGTTCGATTCATGTCTTCTGAAATGGATTGTATCATTATGACAATTATATAAATATAGTGTAGAGACTGGAGCTTTAATATCACTTCTGTTAATGTCACCTGAATACTTAAATAAAGCTTGACATCTTCCTCTAGAATTTGCACTTCATCTAAAATTTGCATCGTGTTACCATACTTATCTGTTACCCATCACTGCAGATTTATTTTCAGTAGTATCTGCAATTCCTTTTTAACCTGAAGCTAGTTTTGGGCTCTTATGAACCTCACCATCATATAGTTGTTTAGAACACTGTTTGGGAAAGCCCTATGGGTTTTCTATATAGGCTAGGAGACATAACTAATCAACTATTGTTGTGTTTGCCTTGCATCTTCACACTAGTGCATTCTATATGTTAAACTCTTAAACATCCTTGTTGTTGATGTTTTGTCTATACTTGCATGCCAATCCATACAAGCTAGACACAATAGTTTTTCAGGTATATGTTAACCATGGTAGATTATGTTTATATGATCAAGAGGAACTTAGGAAGCTAAGTGGACAGTTGAATCATCTTGTAGAATGAGGCACTCATTCTCACTGCAAGGGAAACTCTTATAAAATGGTAGATTTTGTTTTGGCAGTATATATTATTGCATGCCTCGACTGTGTCGCCAGTGGCCTAGGGCACATGAATCACTTGGCGGAGTATCTTTCTCTATCTATAATTTTATGCATTGTAAATGCTAGCTATTTGGGAATTGTACTGAGCACTCCCTTGTTTATATTTGCCAGGTTGTTTTTTCATTTGCTCTCAGTTGGAGTTTTGTTTTCCAAAATTTTGGAATATTTTGTTTATCTGTGATGTTTGCTCACAGTTTCCTTGTAAAAGGAAATGGGTACGTCTCTTTCAAATATAATGTTCATTCTAAATATTCAATATTCCGGCATATTTTTTCTGGATGAATATTTTTGTGAATATATGGTCTGTATTCCACTGAATGTTTTATAAGATCTTGGCTTTTTAAGTATTTTCTAGTGATATTGTAAAGTCCCTAGAGATTGAAGTAGTTGGCTGATTACGCCCACTGGTGAACATAATGTTGTTTTACACACTTGCAGATGTGGAATTCAGTAAAAGCTTCTAAATTTCGTGCCAGCTCATATACTTACAATACTGATGAGTCTGTCACTTCAGTGTATCATACCGTCACAGAGTAAGCTCTAAGCCTTCATCTAACTTGTTTTAGTAATTAAAATTTATAGGTCAATAGTTAGATGCAGGAATCCTTTTTGATTCACTAAAGAATGGGAATTTTCTCTGATTCTCATTCTTTGAAGATTTAATATATTGCTAATTGCATATATGGAAACTCATCTTGAGTAAATTTTTTCAGACTATCACTACGTCAGTGTCATATATGGTTTATATTGTCTGATATATTGCTGATCTGAAATCTAGAAGTTTTTTATCAGTTAAAAATTAAAAATGTTAATTTCAAGTTCCAATGATATCATGTTGTTTGGCCATATTCTATGTTTATTACTATTATTTCAATCTGCTGCTTCCCACCTGGCATATATAGTGGTCATTATGTCTTGTCATTTCTGAGGGAAAGTAAAAATGTCGTATGCTGATAGAATGGGAATGCTGCCAACTTGCATGCTGTGCTTCATGTCTTATTGTCTTTGTACTTGTTGCTTAGACGTTCTTCTTTGTTCTTTTTTTGCTATAGGATATCTTCATTGGGAATGATGTTTCTTTGTTCATAAATATTTACTAGGTTTGGATTACCATATCAAGGATCTACTGTTCAAGGTAAAGCCCACTCCAACTCTATTATTTTGAGCTCATTCCAAACATATGAAGTTGCATTTGTTTGTGCACACACTCTCCTCGACACTTCCCTTGTGACATTGTCGACCACCTAGGTGGGTGCTAAGGTGTCTTGAGGAGAGTTGTTCTTTGCACACTTGCTTATTGTTGTTGCCCCTTAGAGTATATCATGATGGGGGGATTGTTTCTGTGGTTTATTATTGGTATACCTTGGTTGATTAAATGATGTGCATTATCTTCATCATGGTTCATGGCTATCCTAGTAGAGTGTTCCATTCATACATACAGTATTATGGTGATCTAGCCTTTCAAAAGCTATGTTGGTGCATTATTCATGACACGGTTGCTTGGTAGTGGAATGCTCTAGTTCATATTGGCAATTTAGTGTTGATGTGGCATTTGTCGAGTGGTTGACTACTTGATGAGATGAAGTGCTCCCTTTGCTTGACATATTTTCACATATTTTGATGTAGGGGGACCCTTTATGCATAGTTCTCTAGGTCACTCCACATGCGTTCCCATGCTTTTAGCAATCAGTTGATGGTTTTAACTTTTGGCACATGGTTTTGATTATTTTGTTAGGAGAACATCCGCTAGATGCACATTCTCCTAGGTCGTCCCACTTATGGCTCATGATTTGAGGAGATTGATGGTGTTTGCATGTATATCTAATCCTTTGCACATGCTCCTAGGTCATCCTTCTCTTGGAGATTGTTATAACAACCAATGTAGAACTTCTTGCACACATTTCTATAGATTTGTCTTGAGGGACAAGTTCGTTAATACATTGAAGAAAGCACTTTGACCACTATTTCTATTTTTGGTGTGTAGTTGGTTTCTCAAGGATGTTATTGGCACATTTATTGAGGAGATCTAACCACCTTTAACATTCTCCGAGGTAGTCATTGGTTTGAGGAGTTGGTTATTGCATTGGAGGAAGTGCCCTTACTAACCTTGCTATCTTTGGCATGGTTTTGGCATTTCAAAGTTGTTGACCACTTCATCTAGGGGAATGCTCTACTCTAGTTGGCACATTGGCACTCTTCTCAAGGTCACACTTGTCCGTGAACTATTTTTATATTATCTTGCTTGGTTGATGTGGTCCCATTGCGCCCTTCTCAAGGGCACTGCATTTTGGTTATTATTATATTGTTTGTTGATGGGAGGCTATAACTACTCTTGCACACTCATCCCAAGGGCACACCTTTTCTAGATGATATTTTACATTATTTGATGGTTGAAGTGCCTTCTTGGAGAGCTCCCCTCTTCTTTTGACTTAGCATGTATTAATATTTTATTGAAGGGGGTTGTTTGGAGATTAGCCTTGAAGAGTGTTTCAAAGGAGAGGACAAATGACACCTTGCATGGGCTTGCACGAGCATGTTGCTTGAGGATGAAGACATGTGGCACTCTCACTTATGTAGTGTCATTATTCTAGTATTTTATGAGGGCATTTTGGTCTTGAGTGGCCCTCTTATGTAATATTTTAATCTTTTAGGTGCTTTTATAGTGTTTTCCTAGGAGAAATAAGTGGATCTAGAAACCACAAATACTCTTTTATTGTAAAAGGAGTTGAGCTTAAATCTGTATAAGCATTTGCTTACTCCATTTTTGGTATGGTTGGATTTGTGGGAGAACTCTTTTGAGTCTAATTGAATATCTTTTGAAGGTGAATATGAATGTAAGGTTTCTATGTAAGTGTGACTTCCATTTTTCATCCATCTCACAAATTTTATATGCTGGAATCTTCTATTAAAATCTAATACAACAAGGATCTCATAGTAGGGCAACTGGATGTATGAGGAAGGTGGTTGAATGAGGTTTTACCTATTCATCTCCCTGTTGTTTTTATTTCCAAATTTGAAACATTGTGTTATGTCATTCAATGGAAGAATTCATGGTGTCTTTAGGCTTGGATTAAAATCACTCTTTGTTGCGTAGCATGTGCATAAGTAGAGCACCTTTGTAAGCGAATACAATTTATTAATTTCCAATGATTTAATCAAGCATTCATAGGTGAGATTTCGCTTGTTGTAACAACGCTTCTCACCACCCCCATTCATCTAATTTCAACCCTCTTGACTCCTTCATTAACTCCATTTGTGCAATTTGGGTAGGCACTAGTCTTAGTTCTCCGTCACTTTATTTTCCCAGTCTATATCTTGTATTTTGCTAAAGCTAACTCTTCATATCAACTTGGGCCTCCATTGTAGAGCTTTAGTGATCCTATCTTAGGGATGGCCCCCTTGTGCTAGAGGAGAGCCGACCTAAAGTGAGAGAGGGAGCTACTGTGGTGATAATGGGTAGCTCCTTTGAGTTACCCTTAGGCTTGCATTGCTTTGGGACTTTTGTAGCTTAAGTTCAAGATTTATTGGTAACAATGGGGATGATATTCTATGCCTTCTATATGTGGTCCTTGATCAATATGAAGGTGGGGCATATACTTGTGATGTAATTCTTAGTAGGGTAGCTAGCTGTACGAGGAAGGAGTTTGAATGAGGTTTTACATATTCATTTCCTTGTTTTTATTTCCAAATTTGAAACATTATGTTATGTCATTCAACGAAAGAATTCATGGTGTCTTTAGGCTTCGAATAATATCACTCTTTGTTGCCTAGAATGTGCATAAGTAGAGTACCTTTGTAAGGGAATACAATTTGTTAATTTCCGACAATTTAATCAAGCATTCATAGGTGAGATTTGGCTTTGTTGTAACGACACTTCTCACCACCCCCATTCATATAATTTCGGCCCTCTTGAGTCCTTCATTAACTCCATTTGCACAATTTGGATAGGCGTTAGTCTTGGTCCTCCATCACTTTATTTTCCCATTCTATAACTTCTATTTTTCTAAAGCTAACTCGCCATATCACCTTGGGCCTCCATTGCATAGCTTTAGTGATCCTATCCTAGGGATACACCCCTTGTGTTGGAGGAGAGCTGACCTAAAGTGAGAGAGGGAGCTACTGAGGTGATAGTGGGTAGCCCCTTTGAGTTACGCTGAGGCTTGCACTGCTTTGGGACTTTTGTGGCTTAAGTGCAAGATTTATTGGTAACCGTAGGGATGCTATGCTATGCCTTCTCTATGTGGCCCTTGATCAACATTAAGGGGGGGCATAAATCTTGTGATGTAATGCCATTTGTCAATGGCCCCTTGTTTAGATTAAGTGGAGATTTTGAAATTAAGGGGGTAATTTTCACATTTGGTCATGATTGACATTATTTGTAATTTTATATTATATTTCTAGGTTTGGTTAAGGCTGACCTAGTCAACTAAATGTAGGTTCAAGAACCCTTCTTGGGGAAAGTATCTTATGTTTTTAGTTGTGTATAAATGAATGTTATCAAAACTGGACTGTGACTTGCATAAATAACTAGTCGGATTGGTTTTGGAAGGTTTCTAGTAGAAACTAGCTTCCCAAACTAGAATTGATTGGTTTTGTTTTGAATTCGTCTTGAGCCAGTCAAAACCGATCAAAACTGGTCAAATCCGGGTAGTTCAAGACTAAACTTGTCAAAATTGGTGGATTTGATCGGTTTTGTACCAATGCATCTCCTTCCCTCCAAATATCGAAAAATAAAATTAAAAAACAAAAAACAAAAACCCTACAACTACCCGAACAGTGAAAACCTAATATTGATCTATTTGATGATGCCCCCTTCTATCATGGATGGAATTATCTTAGATGACTTTCCATTGTCACGTGATATAATGATTGGTGTTGGAACTTCTAGGGCATTGAGTCAAGATGTCAAACATACCCAAGCAGAGAATGTAGAGGATCTCAATTTAGATGATAATGTAGTTTGATTTAAATGGTAGACTATACTATGGTTATTTTTGGATTCTAGAGGCTATTTGGAGCCTCTATGTTTATGTATTTTGGTTTATATATGTATTGCACTTGATACTATTTTGTTATATTCACCCTTACATGCTATATACATGAGAAAAAAAATGCATATTTTGTGTCTAATGGTTTGGATATATAAATATATGTGTGTGTGTGTGTGTGTGTGTCACAATTGGAATATTTTATGTATTTTTTGATCAATTGATTTTGTGTTCATTCTTTTTACCAGTTTTGGTTTTTGGGGTCAACTGGTTTGGTGAATGGTTCAGTCCCGATAACATTGGCATAAATAGACAACTCCTATTTGTATTTTGATATATTGTGATCTTTTATTCATTCTTATACAAGTGATTTAGCCTAAGGGCCCTTAAAGCATTGAGCTCTCTTGCATGGAGCTTAGCTATCCCTGACCTCCTGCCCTCTCTACGCAACCCCGACCTTGTGTCCTCTATTTGTAGAGATCTCTCTGCCCGATTGTAACTTCAAGGCCGGCCTCATCGTGCCCTCCGTCAGTTCTGTTCCACTTTTGCTTCCGTGACCTTATTTTTTGGTCTCTGTTTTGCTTCTTGTCTCGTCTGCGACCATGAAACTCTTTGTGGCCTAACCCGCTCCTGTCCGTGACCACGATTCATAGTCGGTCTGTGACATAGCTTGCTCTCGTTTGCGACCTAGATTTTACAGCCGTCTGCGTCTTAGCCCACTCCTATTCGCGACCTATTCCATCCCGTGACCTCTGCTCCCTTCCTCCCGATTCACAATCCGTCATTCAAAGGAATTCACAAAAGAAGGAAGCTGATGATCCTTGGCCTGCGACCGCGACCTCTCTACCCTCGACCATGAATCCGTGACTAGCCATAGTCCACAACCAACTTGGCTGCTACGAACAACTCGATGAACTGCAACTCGCCCATCTTGAAAAAATCAGCGAGTTTTTCACATACATGGTCAAAAATTCGTAGGACCTCGCCCAATGCCTTTGGGAGATTCACTGCTCGAGCCCATTTTGATGACCCCATTACAGATCATTCGACCTTCTCTTCTACATGCATGCATAGATTCTACAGTTGGTCCAAAGGAAGGGATGGGAATCCCTTTGCTACCACCATTAAGGTTATCGCTGGGATCCCAAACTCAGATACATAGGACTTAGAAGATGGGGGCATCAATAGGATTATTCAAAGACTAATTGCTAGATTAGAACTCCTGGAATTATCAAACCTAGCATTACAGACAAAGGTCGGTGAACTCACTGACATGGTGGCCACAATTGAATCGGAAAGCATATCTCTAAAGAAATAGCTAAATGAAAACAAGGAACAAGACGCCTTCCATCCCCCCAGCGACACCTTACATGCATAAATTCTCGATCTTAAAATAATAATAATAATAATAATAATAATAATCTATTTTTAAGGTCATGGCCAAGCCAAACACCAAATTGGTGGATGAGACCCCCTTGTTTGTGTGACAAGGGACCCCCTCCACCCAATGATTCGACTGGTAAAGTCTACAGAGGTATACATACCCTACCCCCCTCTGGATTTGAACTTGTGAAGCAAGAGGAGATCAGATCTCAGAAGGCTGCCTTAAAACATGAAACATAAACACACATCAATTCATGGGCACATCTTGTAAGAGGCAGGGATAAAGTCCCCTCCCCCTCTTGCAACAGTGGAGGAGGTGGTGCAAGATAAACTTATGGAGGGATGTACTCAACGGGCACCATAATTGAACCTTAAAGTGAGAGGGCTCCCCCTAACTCTTCCATCCTCAGAGCCCATGGTGGTTGGAACCTTATTTCTCAGGGATAATTTGGATCTCCAGGATGTGACCCTTGATAGAGCTTGGAGCAAGTCCTACTCCACTCTCTTTTTCCGATTCAGGCCTGCGGTTGATCACTTCGGGCTCTTAGAGCTAAGCGAAAGTTGTTCTCCCTCCCCCACAAGATCTTCCTCGACGAATATCTTACCAGATCACAGGTTGCGGAGCTCAAATGCTCCGGGGAGCAGGTTATAGCAGCACGCCGAGCAGGGAAATGGGAAGTCATCAAGAACCTCAGAGCAGTCATCCGAGACTCTTTTCCACCCAGGTGGGAACCTTGATCTAGGGCTTCCAAATGATGGACCCATTGGGAGAGGCGATAGGGCGCATGCATTTCCATTAGTTATTGGAATAACAATGTGTCTTTCTGGTCATTTCCATGTCTATTGTATGATGCTCTTAGATTGTCGGACATCCTATTCATTATCAAGACACATGAGAGCCTTGTTTGGCCTCTCCGGACATTACATGATGTGAAGGTTTAAGCTATTATTAGGTTTCTTTTCAATTTACTAGATAACCATAGCATAGATAGGAACACCGAGAGAAACACAATCACAAGATACACAACATTTATCTTGGGAAACCCTCATGGGGGAGAAAACCCAGCAAAAAATTTCTCAATATAGATAGCCAATACAATGCCAAGACAATAGACCAAAACACTAGAGAATATCTAACATTGAGCAATGCGCCTCTCTCTTCCTTCTTCTCCCAACTGCAGCTACCAAACTTGCGCACTAGATGAGCGAATGAGTGAGTGTGATAATGAGGCGCTGGCTTCCTTTATTTATACAAACTGGTAGGTGTTGAAAAGGTGTCTCTTCACCGGGCAGGGCCGATTGTCTTCTTAGTGGTTAAAACCACTTTAATTAGCCTGGGGGCCAACTTCTTAATTTGCATAATATATTTAGGGTTTGACTAATTCACAAAAGGGGATTTGGTCAATTACAATGCCTGACATGATCAATCCACAAAAGGGGATTGATCTAATGAATAATAACTCAATAATAAATAGAATACTCTTTGCAGTTACAATATTTCAACACCCCCCCTTAACAAGAAGGGTATTCTACGACATCATCAGGAGAGAGAGAGGGCAACAACATCAACAACATCTGGAACATTGACTGGCGTATCTATAAATCATTGCAAGTTTTTCTCATCATCAATATCACCATTCACAACATGGAGCTGGAATGGCATCATCATCATCTGCATCAACATGGATTAGTATAACACTAATACACCATCATCATCAATAACAACACAAGGCTGATACAACATTAACAACAACAACATCACAACACGAAGGTTGGAGCATCATCAACAACAACAACATCACAACATGAAGGCTGGAGCATCATCAACATCAACAACATCATAGCACGAACGCTGGAGCATCATCAACATCAACAACATCACAGCATGAAGGCTGGAGCATCATCAACATCAATAATAGGCTGGAAATCTTCAGCACGAAGCTGGCATCTGAACAACATCAACATGAAGCTGGAAATCTTTAGCACGAAGCTGGCATCTCAACAACATCAACATGAAGCTAGAAATCTTCAGCACAAAGCTGGTATCTCAACAACATCAACACGAAGCTGGCATCTCAACAACATCAACACGAAGTTGGAAATCTTCAGCACTAGGCTGGCATCACAACAACATTAGCACGAAACTGGAAATCTCCAGCACTAGGTTGGCATCACAACAACATCAGCACGAAGCTAGAAATATTTAGCACTAGGCTGGCATCAACACTACTCCCCCTTTCGAGGGAGGTCCTTTCGAACTACACCAAGCTTATCTCGAAAGTGCTCAAACTTTACAGGAGATAGAGGCTTGGTCAACACATCTGCAACTTGTTCATCCGTGCTAACATACTGGAGCTCTATGGCTCCTTTCTGCACCATATCACAGATGTAATGATATTGGATCTCTATGTGTTTTGACTTGTCATGGAACACATGGTTCTCTGTCATCTTTATGCAACTCTGGTTATCACATAGAATCATGGTTGCTTCTATCTCCAGATCGAATAAACCTGTCAACAACTTCCGAAGCCATATGGCTTCACAACTGGCGGAACATGCAACAATGTATTCTGCTTCTATCGTGCTGAGAGCAATGCTTGATTGCTTCCTACTCTGCCATGGGACCATGGTTGACCCCAGACTGAAACAACATCCTGAAGTGCTCTTTCTGTTAGAGACACTTCCAGCCCAATCTGAATCGGTATAACCACTCAGTTTGAAGTCATGATCTCCATTATAACTGAGACCACAATCTAATGTACCCTTAAGGTACCTCATCACATGTTTTGCAGCAACCAGGTGAACACGTTTGGGCTCTACCAGAAATTGACTCAAGGTGTACACAACAAAGCATATATCTAGCTTGGTGTTCGTCAGATACATCAACAATCCAATGATCTGTCTGTACAACGTAGCATCAATCAATTCTGACGAAGTGTCAACCAGGAGCTTCAACTTTGTTTCCATGGGTGTATTCATGG
The DNA here is from genome assembly GCA_032191745.1 of Picea mariana. Taxonomy (NCBI): domain Eukaryota; kingdom Viridiplantae; phylum Streptophyta; class Pinopsida; order Pinales; family Pinaceae; genus Picea; species Picea mariana. Next base: position 148,199 of record JASDQU010104272.1, read on the forward strand.
ATTTGCACTCCAACATATCTAACCTCTTCAGTATTTCAACTGCATACTTCCCTTGGTTAAGGAAGATCTTCTTTGGGCTCTGCCAGACCTCAAAACTTAAGAAATAGTGCATTAGGCCAAGGCCTTTCATCTCAAATTATGCAGCGAGCTTCTTCTTACACTTAGTGATGAGCTTTTCTTTTCCAGTTAGAGATAAGTTGTCCACATACAACAACAATATAACATGCTCATCATTCATAACCTTGAAGTAAAGGTCAGAATCTGCTTTACTCTTGGTAAAGCCCAAGCTCGTCAGGAATTTGTCAATTCTTCCATACCAAGCTCTAGGAGCTTGTTTCAATCCGTACAGAGCCTTCTTCAATCTGCATACATGAGTCTTTCTGTCTTCAACTTCAAACCCTTGAGGTTGTTCTATATACACTTTCTCTTCTATGACACCATTTAAGAAGGTTGTTTTCACGTCCATCTGGTGTAACTTCCATTTCATCTTAGCTGTAAGGGCTATGATGGTTTTGATTGAAGTGTATCTGGATACAGGAGCAAACGTCTCCTCATAGTCAATGCCTTCCTTTTGAGAAAAGCCACGAGCAACAAACCTTGCTTTATATTTCTCAATACTTCCATCAACAACATGTTTTATCTTGTATAGCCATTTGGAAGATACCACATCCTTGCTCTTCGGTCTGGGAACTATTTCCCATACATCATTCTTTATAATGGATTGGTATTCTTCTGTCATGGCATCTGCCCATTCTTTCTCTTGAATGGCTTCTTCAAAGCAAGTAGGCTCCTTCTCTAAGAGATCACACATCAAATCCATATAACTGGAGAATGGCTTGGGTTTCTTGACTTGTCTCATGGTTCCTTCGGCGACACCATACTTCTCTCCATCTTGAATAAGTTCCCTTGCCCAGGTTGGCTTTCTCTTATGGGAGATCGTCATCTGGGGAGGTTCTTGGGATTCTATTATATCATGATCTTGTAGAATCCCCTCATCAGGGGAAGTTATGACTTCCCTCACTGGTTCCGCAACTCTGGGAGCCATAGGTTCTCCTTCATATATTTCTTCAAGCTGGCATCTTCTTGATTTCTTGAGTGCTGCATCTTCATCAAAGGTTACATCCCTGCTGATCTCAATATGATGGTAGCCTGGTATATAAACTCTGAAGGCCTTGGAGACCTCACAGTATCCAAGAAATATTCCCTTCTTTCCTGAAGGGTCCAACTTGGTTTTCTTCTCTTTCAGAACGTGTACAAATACTGGACAACCAAATATTTTGAGATGGCTTACTTCTGGCTTCTTTCCGGAGAACATCTCTTTAGGGCTCTTGAACCCAAGTGCACCATGGGACAATCTGTTCTATACATATACTGATGTTTTTGCTGCTTTTGCCCATAAGTGCATTGGAAGATCTTGATCATGGATCATAGTCTTCATTGCTTCCATTATAGTTCCGTTCTTTCTTTCTGCTACACCATTTTGTTGAGGATTGTAGGGAGTGGTGAACTCCCTCTTGATCCCGACATCTTTACAAAAGTTTACAAACTCTTTTGAGGTGTATTCTCCTCCATTATCTGACTTGAGTATCTTGATCTTTCTTTTAGAGAGATTCTCTATCAAGGCTTTGAGTTCTTTGAATTTACTGAACACTTCATCTTTTGATTTCAAAAAGTAAATCCAGGTTTTGTGAGAATAGTCATCAATAAAAGACACATAGTATACATACCCACTGATGGAGGTTGATGGCATTGGGCCACATACATCTTGAGTGAATGAGCTCTAAAACTCCTTTTTCTTTGCTGTCTTTCTTCGGGAAAGGGTTCTTGATGTTCTTTCCTTGTGCACATCCGTTGCACACACTTTCATGGTCAACCTTGAATTCTGGTAGACCTGTGACTGCCTTGCTTACATATGGTAATGCATTGTAGTTGATGTGAGCTAGTCTTCTATGCCAAAGTTCACAGGGATTCTCAATGGAATGAGTCAAGGCTGCTTCTGAGTGACCTTTTAGCTTATACAAGCCACCTTCCTCGTTTCCAATAACAATTGCTTCTTCCATGGTTTTTCCTTTGGGCCACATAAGAACTTCTCCATCTATGAAGGCAACTCTGAAGCCTTTCTTCTCTAAAGCTGAGATAGAAAGTAAGTTCTTTGTCAAACCTGGTACATATAGTACATCCTTCATCTTCATTGGGGTCCCTGAATCAAGTTTGTAATTTGATTCTCCTATTCCTTTGATAGGGTATTGATAATCATCTCCAAGTGTAACTTTCTGGGGAAACTTATTTTCAGTAAAGAAAGAGAGAATGTGTCTTTGACCTATCATGTGCTTGGAAGCACCACTATCTATGAGCCAAGTGTCCTCACTAGGTGACACTGATCCTGAGAGGGCAGAGATTAAGACATAGTCTTCAATCTCTTCTTTTAACATCTTTGTGGGTGGGTCTTCATCTTCCATTGTATGGGCATGGTGCCTCTTGTTTCTCTTCTTGTATTCTTCTCGTCTAGCTGGACAATTCTTAGCAATATGTCCCATCTTGTCACAATGGTAACATTGGTAGGATGATAAATCTTTTTCTCTTCTTTGACCTTTCTGAAACTTTTGGAATCTCCTTGGAGGGTGAGATTCTTTATGTATGAATTTGTTTTGGGGGTGAGACTCCTTGTGTTGATGAGTTTCTTTTTGGAAGTAAGACCTCTTCCTTCCTCCTTTAGTATGAGTAGCTAGGGCTGGATCTTCATCTCTTGATAGTAATGCTTCTCGGTTAGCTACTATTGCTTCTTCTTGAACACATTCTTCCCAAAGACTGTCAAAGTTTAATTTCTTCTTTCTGGCACAAATGACTTGGATGAATGCATCCCAAGGTCTTGTGAGACCATTAAGGGCTGTCATTATAAGTTCGTCTTCATTTAGAGTATCACCAATTGCTTCTAGTTGTTCCTTGAATTGTGATATTCTAGAGAAATATTCTTGAATTGTTTCTCCTTTCTGCATCCTTGTACTTTTGAGTTGAGCTCTTAGGTTCATCTTCCGATTGATGTTCTTCCCTTCATACAATCTGGTTAGGGCATCATACATTTATTTTGGAGTCTTCTTTGAAGCCACTTGAGGAATCAAGTGATCTTTAATGGAATCTGCAATGATTCTTTTGGCCCTAACTGTGTCCTTTTGATATTTTGCTTTAGCTGCAGCATTGGTAGGTTCTGGTACATCTTTAATGAATTTTGCTAGGTCATTTTCTTCAAAAATGAGTGCAATCCTATACTTCCAAGCACGGAAGTTTTCCACACCTTCTAGCTTGTCAACAAGCTTAGTGCTTGCAGACATCTTTACGTGGAGCTAGGAAAATGATAAAAAATTGAAAATGCTCAGAATTTAATCTTGAACTTACCAGGAGGTGTGCTTGGCTGAGGTGAGTAGCCTGATGCAGTTAGATTTCATAAAATCCAAAGTTTGCCCCTTCCAACTAGACCAACAAAATTCTGGACTGGTACTTTTGGTACGAGTTTTGGTTTCCTGGTTTTTTGGTACTTCAGTTTTTCTGGTACTTGTCAAAACTAGGGTTTGACTTTCCAGAGTATTTGACCACTGAAAAGGTGTGCTCAAGGTTTCAAAGAGTTCCCTAGGCTAGGGCACACTTTTCTAGGTGAATTTTAGGCTGATATTCCTCTTCAACAAAAAGCCCTAATTTTCTTGTACAACAATAATGACGTTTTTTTTTATCCAATGAAAGATGCTCTCTTCATCTTAGCTCTGATACCATGTTAAGGTTTAAGCTATTATTAGGTTTCTTTTCAATTTACTAGATAACCATAGCATAGATAGGATCACCGAGAGAAACACAATCACAAGATACACAACATTTATCCTGGGAAAACCCTAATGGGGGAGAAAACCCAACAAAACTTCCTTAATATAGATAGCCAATACAATGCCAAGACAATAGACCAAAACACTAGAGAATATCGAACACTGAGCAATGCGCCTCTCTCTTCCTTCTTATCCCCACTGAAGCTACCAAACTTGCGCACTGGATGAGCGAATGAGTGAGTGTGATAATGAGGTGCTGGCTTACTTTATTTATACAAACTTGTAGGTACTGAAAAGGTGTCTGTTCACTGGGCAGGGCCGATTTGTCTTCTTAGTGGTTAGAACCACTTTAATTAGCCTGGGGGCCGACTTCTTAATTTGCATAATATATTTAGGGTTTGACCAATCCACAAAAGGGGATTTGGTCAATTACAATGCCCGACATGATCAATCCACAAAAGGGTATTGATCTAATGAATAATAACTCAATAATAAATAGAATACTCTTTGTAGTTACAATATTTCAACACAGGATACTATCAGTTTTCAGCCCGTAGATAGGAGATGAGGAGCTCAGGTGGTATCAGAGGTTCAGGTGGAGTTGCTTGCTTCGTTTGAGACTCCCTTCAGAGCAGGATCTCTTTAGTAACCACGGATGAGTTTGCTACGTTTATGTGGGTTTGGGTTCAAGGTGTTTCCCCTCTCTCGAGGGACATTTAAATTGTTGTTTGTTACTTCCCTCTAGTGTCTTCTCATATGCCATTCATAATGGCCTTGACGGGGACCCCTTTATAGATTTGTATGCAGGCATCACCCAGTACTCGACGGTTGGGGAGGTTGTTCTCCTAGGTGACTTCAACTCTCGCACCAGAGCCCTCCAGATTCCTCTCCACAATCGGTCAAATGACGTGTTTTGCATCCAGGAGATAGATCTCGAGTCAATGGGGCTTCATTGGATGTTCGACGATGCATTGGGGCCTCTCACAGCTTATGGCCAACACCTCCTACACTTAGGGGAATCCTAGGACTTGTTGATTCTGAACGGGCTCCCATGTTTCCCGAATCCTCGCTTCTTCACGTGTTGGCCTCATGGTGGAGGTGCGAGTGTTGTGGATTATGTCCTTTCTAGCCAGAACTTATTCCCCTTTATTCATCACTTCTCTGTTTCCCACATCCTCCTTGCAGACCATGCTCTTCCTTCTCTCTCTAAGCTGACACCCCCCTCCCACCACACCCCCTAGGGCCCACCACACACTATTTTTTGATTCGATGAGGGTGACCCAGACACTTTCTCTACCTACTTTCGACAGATGCTCCCCTTTGAGACCTAGTTCTCCTTGATTTTACATCTACCATATATAATTGCTTCTCATCCATCGTTTGGGATGCAACCTCTGAGTCCTACCCTCACTTTACTCGACCCACTTCCACCTTCCAAAAAAACAACTTGTGCCCTATGAACCGATGGTATGATGAGGAATGCAAGGCCCTCCATTACCAACTTCGACATGCATTCACCCATGCTCACCCCTCCTACCCCAACCTCAAAGCTTCTTATCGTCGTCTCCTTCGTCGCAAGAAACCTCTCTTTGTTTCTCAGAGGAGGCATGACTTATGTACTTCCCTCACTCACTCCCCTAAACACTTATGGTGCATCATCCTCCCCCACTGCTCTCCCGTCCCATTTGACCTCGACTCCCAATCCATGTTCTCCCATATATCCACTCTTTATGATATTCCTGGATAGCCCCAGATTTAGGTTACCTCTTCGCCCTCTTCATGCTTCTTATTCTTAGATAGTGACATCAAAGAGGTCGTTTGGGTGATGAACAACAATAAGGTAGCGGATGAGGAGGGTTTCCAAGCAGAGTTCTTTAAGCATGGTCTTCGTGCTTTGGTCTCCCAGTTGGTTGATCTCTTCAACCATGTGGTGCGTACAGGTTTTCCATCTGCATGGTCACATCACATCATTCACCCGATACACAAATTGGGCCACAACTTAGATCCCAACAATTACATGACAATCATGGTGGGCAACACGTTCTTGAAGCTATATGCTATAGTTCTCCATATGAAGCTCTTTAGTGAGCTTGAGCGTAGATACCTCAGAGCTAGAAGACATGCAGGATTCTGACCCGCTCATTAGACCATTGATTACATCTTTACCCCCCGGGTCATCATTGAGGAGGCACAACATTGGTCTTCGAAAGTCTACTGCTGCTTTGTATATTTTCGAAGGCTTTTGACTCTGTCTCGAGAGAAGCCCTGTTCTAGAGGCTTAGAGACATTGACATCTCCCAGACCCTACTGACTGCCATCATGTGCCTATATGAGTTGGTTCTGGGTCGTCTCCACACAGTTCACGGGATGTTCGATTTAATCAGGAGCACCATTGGGGTTAAATAGGGTTGCCCCCTGTCCCCCATATTGTTTGGGATTTATATTGATGAGTTAGAGGACTTTCTTCACGAGCATATCTAGGACAACGACGAGTGCCTCCTCCACTAGGTTCTGATATCCATCCTGCTCTTCGTTGATGACGTGGTCCTCCTAGCCTCATCTCTAGAGGGGTTACAAAAGCAGTTGGATGCCTTAGCTCCCTTCTGCGATCTTCGACCATTGATGGTCAACCTGGGTAAAACCAAGGTTATGATCTTCAATGGGTCAAAGAAGACCTTGGACCTTCATTTCTTCTTCAGAGGGGAGGAGATCGAGATTACCTGCTCCTACACATATTGGGGAGTGCGATTCTCAGGACCTCGCTTCAGTTTGCCACCGACTCTCTAACCTTAGATCAACAAGGGATACATATCCTTATCCCTTCTTGTGTAATAGTGTTTCCGCCACCATTTTCAAGACATCTCATCCAAGATGTCCTTCATGGACTCCCTTATCCGACCCACTATTCTATATGGCTCAGCGATTTGGGGTCTTTCTTTAATTGAGTCTGATTGGGCCTTACGAGCAACACCATCAAGTCCCACAAGATTTCAGTGACACGATCAGATCAGATCCCTTCCCAAGAGAAGGATGAGATTCCCCAGGCCTCATCGGAGTACTACTTCCAGACAATAGCGTAGTGGACGATCCAAGCATCCCACCAATTCACCCTCTGGACATCTTACTATACTCGACTTCCTTTGTTTGTCCTCGGATAGTAGGAGAGATGGGTCTATTCTATGATAGACCTATTTCATTACTTCTGGTTCCTCTTGTTTCTGGATCTTCTCCTCCTATACATTTCTTCAGAGCAGGTCTTTGGGCTTGGGGTTGAGGGTTGTTCATGCCTTGACTTAGATCTCACTCTCTACTATACCTTATTTTACTTTACTTTCTGCACCTTGTCTTTTATAGGAGACCTTTTGGTACTCCTGCTTTGTACTTACATCATTGTACTCAACAGTCCCTTTAACCTATTTTTGTGGTCACTAGTCGGACATTAATAAAATTATCTTATCTTATCTTGGTTTGATCTATCTTTTGCTTGGGTTATTTCGTTTCCTAGCCTACTTGTGCTAGGTTTATTTCTCCCTCTAGGGCTGCACCTCTCTAGGCTCCCCTAGTGTTGTTTAACCTCTCTAGGCTCCCCTACTGTTGTTTATCTCTTTCTTCACTGTAGAATTTGGGTTGGTTTTGGTTCTGTTCGATTCTCTAGCTAACATTTCTGAATCTCAACAGTTAGAAATTTGAAAATTTCCTTCCCGATATAACTAGAAGATTGTTTAAGTGGACATGCGTTTGGAGCTTTTATGGCTGTTGATGGCAGGTGGAAAGATATCTGATAAGATTCAAGACTATAACATAGAAGTTTTACTTTACCCCTTCCACAGTGCCTATAAAAGTTTATGTATAGATTTGAGATCTGCTAAGGTACTATGTGTAGGGTGTGGGAGCGTGTGAGTTGTGATTGATTCTGCAAATGCAAATTATTGAGTATAAAGAGTAACACAATTGCAATTAATTATCATTCGCAATTCAAAATATAATATTCACTTTAAGCACACTTTCATGAAAATAAATTAAATTAACTTTTATGATAGTATATTATATCTTAAAATGCACTGTATAAGTGACAGTTTGTAGTGGTTTATTCTGGATGGTATATTTATTTTAAAATGATGGTGCGGTTATGAAGCCTGTGCGATTTGAATTTAGTGTTAATCTAAGTTACCAGGTGCTGGGTCTGTCAGAGCATGTGGGGTGTCTATGTTGGCATTCTGCAAATGCATATTCTCAAATATAAAAAATGATACATTTGCAATTAGATATGATTCAACATTCATAATATACTATTTAAATATGATAAGTCATCAAGATTCAATTATAATTTTGACCTTCAAAAGCCAGTAGTCCTCTTCATACTCCCCAATCTGTACATCATCCAGCTTGACATTGTCTAAGCTGGGTCCAACCTGATTATAAGAACTGGTGTCGCAAGCACTAGCAAATGCATGTTCGGAAGCAGAACTAGTACATCCCAATGGGGACATAAAAGTGTTGTCATCCTCCATAAAAATGGAGGCTTCATATGAGCTTCCATTCCCTACTGAAAATTACAGCTGAACATGATATCCATCTTCAGGATTAACATTCCACAACTTTGTAGGCTTCTTCTTGTACTCTTCCTTTGCGCAGGATAGAAGCTGAAGGTTTGTATGAAGATAAGGAAGATTTTCTACCTTTGATGATCCCAATCGGTTTCTCTTCCTAGGTTTTAATTGTAACCTTCTCTCTTTAGTTTTAGGGTCAGATTTTTATGTTAAAATATAGATTTGTTTTTCAAAGGGAGGTTATTGATTACCCTCAAACCTATTGAGTGCTGGGATGAGTTGTGGTCTCCATCGATCCTGATTTTTTGTTTTTTATTTATTTTTTGCCTTTCCTTACTGTTCTATTTTTTATTTGGATGCATTTATGTTTTCCAGTAATGCACATTGACTGTCATAGATTCAGGTGGGTGTATTTTACCTGCTGGAAACTCTAACCTTCCTGTAGAAGGGGGATCAGGGCATGGATTTGAATTTTGAACTTAATTTGGTCTGATTCTTCATGCTCATGTACCCATGAAAATTCTGGTGCAAGTGCATGGCCCCACAGTGCCGAATCTGGTAATGTAGGTTTTAATTTTAGGACTTTTATTCTTGATAAAAGGTAGATATCCACATTAGTAGAATGATCTATGGGTCTAAGTAAAGTTTATGTACTTTTTATATATTTAAGCTGAATGAACTCCCTAGATATTTATTTTTGTAGTTGCTGTCTTTGTATTTCCACTTGCCACAAGTTAAATAACTTCTTTGGCAAAGACAACATTATTTCGTCTGCTGCGACCCTCGAATTTGTCTGAGGTAGTTGTGTTTTTGCAGGGGTCAGACTTTGTCATCAATTGCAAGGCAGTATGAGACATCAATAGAGGAAATTGCTTTGATGAACCACATTCAGAATATTGATATGATTCAAGCAGGTCAACTGTTAGTTGTACCTGTCCATCGTAAGGTGTTGAAATGGGTGAGTCTGTAATGGATCTGATTTCATCCGTATGCCTTTTTGTCATTTTGAATTTGAATTGATTAGGGTTTTCTCTTTAATTCTATTTGCTGGACCTTGTATCAGATCAACAAATATTGACATTTATGCTTGTTTCCCAAGTATTGGCTGTTTTACTTTTCATAAACAGAAGGTATACATCTCCAAAAATGACTTGAAATGCAATATTCAGCCAGTTTCCTAAGGCTCTTTTATATGGAGTCATGGATCCTCATTTGAAAACGTCACTGCTTTTTGCTTCTTTCCATTTCATTTGTTCCCTGGTGAAAATCCCTTTCTAATCTATGATTGGGCATTTGCATTCCTTTACCCCAGTTTAATCATTTTCTAGAAATCTTTTGCCATGAGTTTGATGTCTTTTAATATGATGAACAGCTGCAATCTGTATCAGGTTCCCAGTAGAACAATGGGCTTGGACGAAATTACAGAAAAGGATCAAAATATGATGCCAGTTTCATCTATTTCAATAACACCTTCAACGTTGCCTGGATTTGTTATTTCATCCCCAGTCTCTCTACAATTGGTAAGTTTATCAGGTTAAGAGCAATGAAATCCTAAAGTAAAATGACTTTGAATGCTTTGACCACTAAGGAACTTAAGGATTTCAATTTAGAGTCTTAACTGTGTCCCCTATAGTTTAGTATTGATACTAGTACAATTTCCAGACTATAATTCAAAGGATGAATGAACTTCATTTTCAGGTTAAGGCCACTGTGCCATTTCTGTTCATGTTTCCCATTCTAGCGTTTTGCATTAGAGCATTGGTGTATTCAGTTCTTTCTAGAATGGGTGAAGAAACATACAATCAGAAATCAGACAAAGAAAATTTGATTGCACAACATGAACCAAAACTTACAAGGTGGCATGGCGTTCTGGATGGAGATAGCGAGACCGAGGTCTTGCACATCTCTTCACCTGAGTATAATATAACAGTAAGTAATCAAAATCCATACTGTTTCAGCCTTTTGTTTTTCTATCTTTGTAATGAGTCCTATTAATAGTGATATAAATTTGCATCAATTGCTAATTTTTGTCTTAATGTTGGTATATCCTTTTTGGTCAATAGAACTTTGGAAGTCACGGTTTTTACAGCTACTTGTGGATGTTTGTTCAGTGAATACTTTCCCTTGGTAGTATAACTTCAATTTGCTTTTGGGATAAATTATAGTAAGGGAACTTTGTGTAGGATATAATTTGTGTTGTTCTTGGTTGATTACGTTTTAAGGAAGTTCAGGTTATGAAAGCTTTGATAACATTCTTGGCTTTGATATGCCCTCGAAATGTTCCATGACCTAGGAACTTTATTGTTGTCTAGGAACATTTTGGCTAACATTCTAAGGTAAAGTTTAATGAGTTCATTCACAAGTTTTAAAATAGAAAATTGGCAAGGTAATCTGATCTCTATTTTATCCCTGAAGAAATACTGGTGTCTTAAGGGTTATATCAGCTTCCAACTATATTCCCTTGCAAAAGGTAAAAACAATGCAAATTGTCATGCCTCACAGCTCTCTAATTCTAGGAGTGCATTTCTTTGGACATTGTTAAGCACTCGGATCTTTCAGATGGAGAAAATGGTCCAACTATTCTTGCAAAAATGATGTTGGAAATTCTGTTAAAGGCAATTTTCCAAAGGACATGACTAAGTCAGGCTCCATCCAACTAGATGTTGTGTACCTAATGATTAAAATAATAATAAATATTTTTAAAACATTAATATTAAAATTAATGTAAGATCATGACCGTGAGTCACAACCTTCAGGCTTCCAACAAGGGGTAAAATGATCAGATAGATAAACCTCTAAGTTCTAACCCCTTCATTTATCAATTCTTCTATTTTAGACATATTATGTCTTTTGGAGGTATCTACTAATAACCTGCCTTATAATTAGATTGATTAGAGGTAACCTGCCTTAGAAACGGGCTGTAGCAGCCTTTGGGTCTGTTACAATTGGAATCGAAGAATCTGATCCAATTTCCATTTGCCATCTTTCTGTGCCTTTTCCTGCAATATCTATAAAAAAAATAAAGAGGAAAAAAGAAGAAAGGACGAAAGATGATAGATTAATGGTTCAGGTCCAGTTCCGTGTCTTCGTGAAAATGATTCTTCGGCTGCATCTAAACACAATAAGAAGAGGAAGTTTATTTTTGATATATATATGAGAAAGAGAGAGAGAGAGGAAATAATAAAACATATCAGTTCCATGTCTTCATGAAAAGGATTCTTTAGCTGCATCTAAACACAATAAGAAGAGGAAGTTTATTTTTGATATATATATATATATGAGAGAGAGAGAGAGAGAGAGTAATAAAATATCAGTTCAATGTCTTCGTGAAAAGGATTCTTTGGCTGCATCTAAACACAATAATGTTAATGTTTAAGCCATTATTGTAGTTCTTTGCATTTCAATAGATAACAATAGCATAATACAAGATCACTGAGAAATACACAATCACAAGAGACACAACATTTATCCTGGGAAACCCTCTAGGGGAAGAAAACCCAACAAAACTTCCTTATTAAAGATAGCCAATACAATGCCAAGAGATAACTCAAACTAATACAGAAGATCCTCTCCCAAAGATGCGCCACTCTCTCTCCTTCTTCTCTAACTGCAGTTCCGAAACTTGTCTCTCAATGAGCAAGTGAGTTGTGTGTCTAAGTGAGGCGCTAGCCTCCTTATTTATACAAGATTGGCACGTGTGAAGTGTCTCTTCACTGGCAGGGCTGACTTCTCCAACTGGGTGGTTATAACCACCTTTATTATATTTCGGGGCCTCTTGATATATTCTGGGCCGACTTCTTCTTTTGCCTTTTACGATTACATTATGACCAATCCGCAAAAGGGGATTTGGTCCTTTTACAATAGCCGACATGATCAATCCACAAGGGGGATTGATCCAATGAATAATATATCAAATAATAAGAAGAATACACTTTGCAGTTACATTATTTTAACACTCCCCCTTAACAAGAAGGGTATTCTTCAACAACATCAGGCGAGAGAGAGAGGACAACATCATCAACAACATCAAGTGGGTGAGAGGACAGCATCATCAGTATCATCTTGGAACACTGACTGGCGATCTATAAATCATCGGAAGTTTTCTTCATCGACAGCATCGTCATTCTCAAAGGAATGCAATCATCATCTGCATCAATATGTATTAGTATAAAATTGATACATCATCATCATCATCATCACAGCACGAGGCTGGCTCATCATAATAATACTAGACCGGCTTTACGTCACGGCTATCAAGCCGGAAGTACAGTTCTAGTCTCATCTCATAGTCTTGCTTTACGTCACAGCTGTCAAGCCAGAAGCAAGATGCTCGTCCTGCTTTACGTCACAACCATCAGGTCGGAAGCAGGATACTAGACTGGCTTTACGTCACAACTATCCAGCTGGAAGCTCAGTGCTAGTCTCATCACATCATCTTGCTTTACGTCACAACCATCAGGTCGAAAGCAAGGTACTCGTCTTGCTTTACGTCACAACCATCAGGTCGGAAGCAGGATACTAGACTGACTTTACGTCACAGCTATCCAACTGGAAGCTCAGTGCTAGTCTCATCACATCATCTTGCTTTAAGTCACAACCATCAAGTCGGAAGCAAGGTACTTGTCCTGCTTTACGTCACAACCATCAGGTTGGAAGCAGGATACTAGACTGACTTTACGTCACAGCTATCCAGCTGGAAGCTCAGTGCTAGTCTCATCACATCATCTTGCTTTACGTCACAACCATCAGGTCGGAAGCAAGAGATGTCTCATCACAACAATTACTCCCCCTTTCGAGGAAGGTCCTTTTGGACTATACCAAGCTTATCTCGAAAGTGTTCAAACTTTATACGAGATAGAGGCTTGGTCAACACATCAACAACCTGTTCATTCGTGTTAATGTACTGGAGCTTTAAGGCTCCTCTCTGCACCATGTCACAGATGTAATGATATCGGATCTCTATGTGCTTCGACCTGTCGTGGAATACAGGATTCTCTGTCATCTTTATGCAGCTCTGGTATGTCCCATCTTGTCAGACAAAACTTCACAATATGTCCCATCTTGTCACAATGATAGCATTGTACAGATGAGTAGCCTCTTTCCTTTCATTGTCCTTTCTTCTGAAATCTCCTTGGATGAGATTCTTTATGATTGAATTTGTTTGACTGTTGAGGCTCTTTATGAGTCTCCTTTTGGAAGTAGGGTTTCTTCCTTCCTCCTTTGGTGTGAGTAGCTAGGGATTGATCATCATCTCTTGCTAGTAATGCTTCACGATTCGCTACTCTTGTTTCTTCTTGGATGCATTCTTCCCATAGACTATCAAACTTCAGTTTCTCCGTTCTGGCACATATCGTTTGGATGAATGCATCCCAAGGTCTTGTGAGACCATTTAGTGCCGTCATTATGAGTTCGTTTTCGTCTATGGTATCTCCAATCGCTTCTAACTGTTCTTTGAATTCTGAGATTCTCGAGAAATATTCCTGAATTGTTTCTCCTTTCTGCATCCTTGTATTCTTCAGTTGATTTCTTAGATTCATCTTCCGGTTTATTTTCTTTCTTTCATACAGTCTGGTCAAGGCATCAAACATTTCTTTCGGAGTCTTCTTAGATGACACATAAGGAATCAGGTGGTCTTTGATTGAATCTGCAATGATTCTTTTGGCCCTGATTGTGTCCTTTTGACGCTTGGCTTTTTCTGCAGCATCATTGGGTTCCGGAATTTCTCCTTTGACGAATTTTGCTAGGTCATTCTCTTCAAGAACGAGTCCAATCCTATACTTCCAGGCACGAAAGTTTTCCACACCTTCCATCTTGTCAACAAGCTTAATGCTTACAGACATCTTTTACCTGGAGCTAGGAAAATGACCGAAAAATGAAAGTGCTCAAAATCAAAATCTGAACTTACCAGGAAGTGCGCTTGGCTGAGGCGAGTAGCCTGGTGTGTTTGGATCTGAGAAAATCCAACTTTTGCTCCTCCAAACTTGATCTGCGGATTTCTGGACTGGTGCTTCTGGTTTTCTGGTACCTTTGGTACTCTGGTATTTCTGGCACACTGGTTTTCTGGTACTTCTGGTACTTTGTGAAACTAGGGTTTCACTTTCCTGGAGATCCAGCCACTGAAAAGGTGCACTGAGAGTGCCAAAGTAATCCTTAGGGGAGGGCGCACTTTTCTAGATGGTTTTGGGGCTGAAAAGCTTCACCATAAAAAAACCCTAATTTGCATGTACGACAACAATGACGTTTTTCACTCTTGTGAAAGATGCTCTCTTCAGCTTGGCTCTGATACCATGTTAATGTTTAAGCCATTATTATAGTTCTTTGCATTTCAATAGATAACAATAGCATAATACAAGATCACTGAGAAATACACAATCACAAGAGACACATCATTTATCCTGGGAAGCCCTCTAGGGGAAGAAAACCCAGCGAAACTTCCTTATTATAGATAGCCAATACAATGCCAAGAGATAACTCAAACTAATACAGAAGATCCTCTCCCAAAGATGCGCCACTCTCTCTCCTTCTTCTCTAACTACAGTTCCGAAACTTGTCTCTCAATGAGCAAGTGAGTTGTGTGTCTAAGTGAGGCGCTAGCCTCCTTATTTATACAAGACTGACACGTGTGAAGTGTCTCTTCTCTGGCAGGGCCGACTTCTCCAACTGGGTGGTTATAACCACCTTTATTATATTTCGGGGCCTCTTGATATATTCTGGGGCCGACTTCTTCTTTTGCCTTTTACAATTACATTATGACCAATCTGCAAAAGGGGATTTGGTCCTTTTACAATAGCCGACATGATCAATCCACAATGGGGATTGATCCAATGAATAATATATCAAATAATAATAAGAATACACTTTGCAGTTACATTATTTTAACAAATAAGAAGAGGAAGCTTATTTTCGATACACACACACACATATGTGAGAGAGAGAGAGAGAGAGAGAGAGAGAGAGAGAGAGAGAGAGAGGAAATAAGAAAACATATATAGTTATAAAAATGATATCAAGTTCCTCTCATGTGCCTGCTCTCTAGCATTTCATTGTCATGTCTTGAATTTCCATAAATCACTACCATTCTCACCTTTCGATTCTTTGTCTGAGTAAGTCCTTGTCATCCATCTTCAGATGGTCTTATCTTTTTGGTTTGCTAGGAAAAATGAGATCTTTATATTATTATTCACTAAAACAGTGGAAATTACATCATGCAAAGGTTATGGTTTTTAATACCTACGAAACCAAAGTTATCCAGGGCATACTCATACTTCTTTTTGGAAAATATATCTTCTATTTACAGGAAAACAAAAGAATGGAAGGGTATATACAATGGGGCTTGTTACAACAAAAGCCAGCACCCACAAAATGTAAAGTCCCAAGCACCAAAGTGCTAGCTTTTTGCAACTCAGGAAGGCTGCCCACTGTCACCTCAACAGCTCTTCCCTACACTTTAGGTTGGCTTTTCTCCAACACTAGGGGAGCTTCCCTAAAGATAGGATTATCAAGGCTATGGAGTGGGGGCTCAAGGTGAAAATGAAGAGTAAGTCTTGATAAATCATAAAACAAAAGGTTGTTGTAGTATGTGAAAATAGAAATGGAAATGGGGAAAGGGATATGGGAAAGAGAGGAAAGGAAGAAGAGCAAAACAAAGAAATGGAATGATATCAGACTAGTGCCTATCAACCTATCGGGCTAATGGAGTCATAAAATATTGCTTGCAATGATAGAACTAAGTTGTTACAATCAACTACTTTGGTTAGGCTATATGGTAGAAAGGGCTAGTTTGCCACATTCAACCATCTATTGGATGAAAGAATTAGTTGATACATTCATCATTTAGGTAGTGTACTTAAAGTAAAAGGAACTGATTTTGATGCATTTTACCCTGAAGTGTTTGCTGGAAATGTGTTATAGAAATAAATCTTGGAGGGCATGGGGTGCCACTCATCAATCCTAATGTGAAGGTGCTGTTTTATGGCTGAAATGTACTTCCAAATCCGCAACTTGAATTGATAGAAGATAGAAAACTATTGCAGAAATAAAACGACAAATAAACAAATCTTGGAGGGCATGGGGTGCCACTCATCAATCCTAATGTGAAGGTGCTGTTTTATGGCTGAAATGTACTTCCAAATCCGCAACTTGAATTGATAGAAGATAGAAAACTATTGCAGAAATAAAACGACAAATAAACAAGGGGAGAACCTCCTCACTTTGCTTACTCCTAACTGAATAATGAGTTCATTATTAAGCCTTCACAACTAGAATGATAACAAGAAGTCTCTACAAAACATTAATAACAATCGAAGAGCATAACATAACCAACCAAAATAGATCAATACGTCACTTTTTCATTAAGTCTTCAAGAATTTGATATACAAAGGAGCTCCACAGTAATCATCTCCAAGATCTACAATCTCCCATCACTTATCAACTTTTCCAAATCCACAATCACCAATTACCCAATTACAAAATGAATGTTGAGAAGCTCCTTGTTTATAAAGGTAGCTCAATCTCTCTCTCAATAAAATACAATATTTGCTAACTAACTCCATGACAAGTCAAAGAAATGATAAAATAACGGAGTAGTTAGACTTACCCCCATCATGGTTGACCATGTCAGATGGATCATGTGGCCTCTAGCCTCTACAAAAGAGGTTGCCCCATCTAAAAATATGGAAAAATATACAATATATCTCCAAGAGAGAGGGTGCATCACTAAAACTAGGCCCTTTGACAAAGATAAAAAGATAAAATGTCCACATCAAGTGCACCTTCCAAGATGCATGCATGCAAAATACAATAAAATATTCCTCGACATAGGAGAATGTGCTCAAGGTCCACCTAGAAAACATCTCCAAGTGCGCCCTCCAAGATGCATGCGATAAGAAAACACTAAAATACTACCCAAGGTAGAGCACTCCTCAACCACCTCCTCAAAATAGCAAGTGTGGTCGACAAGGTGCATGAACAACTATGCAACCACTCGTGTGAATCCCAAGGTGGGACAATCCAACTAACTGTTAAAAATATCAGCCCCACACTTAGTCTATAATAGGTTTCAGCCTCCTAAAGATATTCACCAATATAGCAATATGACAACATGCATACACTGGACTATGAGCTGAAACACAAATAACTAAGCAATCTGAAATTTAAACCAGCAGCAGAATACTCATAAACAGTAAGAAAATTCACACATTTAGCACCATAATTCTGGGCAGTAACACATGAAGAAAAACTCAGGAAAAGAGGACAGATTTAAGGAGAAAATGTCCTTTATTCAGCTCATATAAGTGATACACAACAGCAATAGCATCAGCAAGAAATACACAGATTTATCTCACTTGCCAGCAAGTTATTCCTCTAGAAGACAGTGCCAAACTGTATTCTGGGCAAAGAGCCTTGACTGTATGGCCTGTACAGTCCAGGACGGTCAGCAAACACCCACAACAGTCACCATTCTGCCTAGAAACACGTGCCAAGAGATGCTGTATGGTACAGAGCAGAATACACTCAGCAAAATGCATAGAAAATCGTGCCAATACTGCTGTTAGACAACAGCCTTGATGTCTGTGCCTCCTCTTTTCTGTATGGCCAGCTAACACTGATGTACGGCCTCTACTGTAGCTGCTGTATGGACTGTATTTAAAGCTGCAAATGCTCCTTGGATTCCGTGCCAATCCCTCTCCTAGGAATGCATGCTAAATCCCTTTGCTGGTGCTCTTCCCTCCAAGCAAAGAACTCTCTTGGGAATTGTGCCTCTTCAACTTCCCTCTCACTCCCCTCAAAAAGTGTGCCCCCTCTCTCCCTCACAGGCTGCCTTTATTCAATTTCTAAGTGTAACTGCCCTAACCCTTGGTCTTCCAATGAGATTGACGGTCAAGATTAGATCTTTTCCTCGTGAGATGAACAATCACGACTTAATCATTTGTTGAGGTCACTTAAGTCACTAAAGTGACCCATAACATCATAAAGTCACTTTTACACTTAAAAATTAATAGACCCAACTTTATAAAATCACTTTATAAAGTTACTTTATAAAAACGCATTATAAAGTCACAAGGGAGAAAGTGTGCTCGGTCACTTCCGCATGCTGGGTGTTGCCAATGCAGAAGTACCTCCGAGCTACCAATTCTAACACTCCCTCTTAGTGAGAGAGGTACTTTTGATATCACTACTAGAATCTGTCTCCAACTCATCAACTTCCATAGCTGCTCCCCTCGTACTAGAAGCCTCTGCTCCCTCTGAACAGGAAGCCACTACTCCCACTGCATTGGAAGCCTCTGCTACTACCTCTGTTGATCCACGGATTGAAGACATGCTCCTAGGAGACTGCACACTCTCCTAAGCATCCATCTTGTCCACTCATGTCTGCTGAGTCCTCTGAGATTCTCGGAAGAGGACTGAGTCCTCGGTATCAACCCTCTCTCTTGTGCAACCTGCTTACTCTCCGACACAGAATTTGAATCTAGAAATCCACTGGACCCCAACACAGGTCGTGCCAACAACCTGTACAACCTCTCATACCCGACACCGAGTATCACTACTGTGTCTGCAGTTGCTCCCACAAGATATAAAAACACATGTCCACCGAAGAAGACAACTCCAAATCCCCTCTCATCCAAAGTTGACACTGAGAATAAATTAACAGTCAACTCTAGAATATACAATACCTCGACAACCTCTAGAAAACCTCCTAACTCTAGTTGGAATCTAACACTTCCAACCCCCTTTACTACAAGCTGTGGGCCAGCTCCACAATTCACATTGCAGTCTTGTTAACCCCTAGATTTTCACCCTTGAAAGTCTTGAGTGTTAAGAGCTAGCACGCAACACTTTGGTTGGCATACTGAGATTTTCCCAGGGTTTTAACACTTATGTTGAGTAGGAGGTTGGTTCACACACGAGGCAGGTACATGATCAGTATAGGGTTGCTTAGTTCAGAGACAATCTACTTGGTTTCCATGCATTTTTGAGAGAGAGATGTATACATACAGGTGTTGCTACTTTTTAGGAGGCACGGTTTGAGTGGGTCTCCTAACAATTTGGGGTAGTTCAAAGCATATAGTATGAGTCCTTGCAGGGTTCTAGGCTCGATGACACTTTTTTCGGGCGACATGCAGGAACTTGCTATTTTTGGCAGGTTGTGACCCAAGCCCCAGATTCAGATTCCAAGAGCACAGTATTGATCCTTGAGGCATCCAGAGGCCTTTGGACCTTTTTCCGGATGATGTCACCCATATTACTATTTTTAGCAAGTTGAGCATTAGGGCCCGCATGACAGTTCTAATTGCATATTTGGATCCCTTGCAGAAAGATGAGATTAATGAGTATGAAGTCAAGGGTATTCAGATGACTTTCTATTTTGGCAGTGTTTATGTGGCGGTGTCATCCCAGTCATCCAGGGTGATGTGGACAGTTTTTCTAAAAATAGGACCAATAATCTATTTTTAAAGGTTCTATTTTTAGAGAAGCCTATTTTTAGAGGTTCTATTTTTAGCTGCCTCTATATTTAGCAGGTCTAGTGATCGTCCATGCAGTGCCAAGTGGCATCCTCAGAGGTCGACATGTGGCAATGATGTGGCATCCACATAAGCCAGGGCACATATTCCTAAAAATTCGAGCATATGATAATTAATTAATGATGGAGAAGGGGCCGCATGAGTTTAGCCGTAATAGCCAACACCATGATTTAGTTAACTGTCAACATGTCTCACTCTCTTAGATTTGCATCTATTGTTAGCCCTCTCATTCACCTATGCGCCCATTTTAAACTCATACTTTTCTTTTTCCTTTTTCACATGCTTTCCACATGTGCCTAATACCTATTCTTAGCATCTCATGTGTCCTTTTTCTCCTCTTGGGATGTGTGCCCTCACTAGCTATATATTGGAGGCTTGCCATTGGTTATTTCGTCGGTTCTTAGCAGGAGCAGCATAGTGTCTCTCTCATTCTTCTCTCTCTCTCTCTTTCTCTCTTGCCTAGTGGCGTGTCATTGAGTAAAGTAGTCATTGTATCGGTTGTGAGCTTGCCAACTATGGCGCAACCAACCCTCTTGTAAAGTTGGATCAATAAAGAAGCTTGTGTTTATTGTTCGAACCTCTCTTCTTGACGGTATTGTGGTGAATTTGCAAATTTGATGTCATTTTTGAACTCTTTACTATGATGGTATCAATCCTTTGAGTAGTTTTCTTTTCTTTTTCCACCCTATTATCATTTTGCTAACTCTGCAGGTTCCCTCCAAGTGTGCTAGATCAACTTTTGCCACCGTTTTGGACTGTTTTACACGCTGTCCAAGGAAAAACAGCTTGCTGATTTTTGAGTTTTCAGACCTTAAATCAGCCACAAGGGCGCTTCATTGTGCTCAGGGACTCCCCCCAGAGGCTAGCAAGGCCTATCCCGAATGGAGAGGGGTTTAGCCCGTGACATCTCGGGCTATTTCTCCTATAATTAGCCAAGTTTTTACCGCTGTCATAACAGGTTTATCAGCCGAGATTGGAGGGTAAAAATTTGTGCTAACAAGTCTGAGTCTATTTTTGTAAGACTGAGGAACATAGACCTCATCCTTGTCATGTGCCGAGAAGTTCCATTGTCCACGAACCACAACTCAATGTCCTCGAATGCTCGACACCCACTACGCAAGGGACCAGTCATGAGAGAGAACTCCCTCTCATATCTCTCAACAAACTTTGTAATCTCTGCGGATGATGACACCTCTGGTTCCAACTTCTTCTTCTTGTTCGGACACTAACTAGCGTAGTGGCCAGTCTTGTGACACGCAAAGCATCTCACCTTGCTCATGTCCTTCTTCTCATTTCTCTTTTCCACAAGAGCAACATTCTCTTGAGACCCCTCCCAGATCTCCTCTTGTGTACAGTCATCCCACAATCTACACCAGTCAGGGAGCTTCTCTCTCCCCACCACGCACTTTACTAAAACCTCCCACTCCTTGGTGAAGCCTTTGAGGGCTATACACACTAGCTCTGAGTCAGGAATAACTTCCAACAACTGCCAACTCGTCCTTCACTTGTGCAACTCTTGTGAGATAGGTGGCCACACTCTCTCCCTTGGCCATCCTAGCACTATGGAGCTTGTCCCGGAGAGCCATTTTCTGGTTCTCGTTCTTTGCCTCGTACAAACTCTTCAGTGCATCCCACATCTCTTTGATTGTCTTCTTCTCAGCCAAGCGTGGAATAAGTTGGTCTCTGACTCCGTCCAAGATGATTCTTTGAGTCTTGGCTTCCTTCACTTCATGAACATCTAGAGCTACGACGCAGGTACAGACATGATGGTGCTCGCAAACGACCACAACTTGTTCTCCTTGAGAACACTTGTGATTCTAACCTTCCATTGCAGGTAGTTGGAGATCCCCTCCAACCTATCTTCAAACCTGGCGCTGAAAGTCATTTTTGTCCACCTGACAAAGAACCTCTTCTCCCTTCTTCTTCCAAGTAAATGCCCCAACAAGTCACTGCTGTCCAAGTGCCAAAGCTGCCCACTGAGCTTCAGAGCCCTAGCTCTGATACCATTTTAAAAATATCAGTCCCACACTTGGTCAATAATAGGTTTCAGCCTCCTATAGATATTCACCAATATAACAATATGACAGCATGCATATACTGGACTATGAGCTGAAGCACAAATAACTATGCAATCTGAAATTTAAACCAGCAGCAAAATACTCATAAACAGTAGGCAAATTCACAGATTTAGCACCATAATTCTGGGCTGTAACACATGAAGAAAAACTCAGGAAAAGAGGACAGATTTAAGGAGAAAACGTCCTTTATTCAGCTCATATCAGCGATGCACAACAACAATAGCAGCAGCAAGAAATCCACAGACTTATCTCAGTCTCCAGCAAGTTATTTCTCTAGAAGACAATGTCAAACTGTATTCTGGGAAAAGAGCCTTGACTGTACGGCCTGTACGGCCCAATACGGTCAGCAAACACCCACAACAGTCACCAATCTGCCTAGAAACTCGTGCCAAGAGTTGCTGTATGGTACAAAACAGATACACTCAGCAAAATGCATAGAAAATTGTGCCAATACTGCTATTAGACAACAGCCTCGATTTCTGTGCCTCTCTTTTCTGTATGACCAACTAACACTGCTGTATGGCCTCTACTGTAGTTGCTGTACAGATCGCATTTAATGCTGCAAATGCTCCTTGGATTGCATGCCAATTCCTCTCCTAGGAATACGTGCCAAACCCCTTTGTTGCTGCTCTTCCCTCCAGGAAAAGAACTCTCTTGGGAATTGTGCCTCTTCAACTTTCCTCTCACTCTCCTCAAAAAGTGCGCCCCCTCTCTCCCTCGTGAGCTACCTTTATTCAATTTCTATGTAACTGCTCTAACCCTTGGTCTTCCAATGAGATTGATGGTCAAGATTAGATCTTTCCCTCATGAGATGAATGGACACGACTTAATCATCCGTTGAGGTCACTTAAGTCACTAAAGTGACCCATAACATCATAATGTCACTTTTACACTTACAAATTAAAAGACCCAACTTTATAAAATCACTTTATAAAGTTACTTTATAAAAAGGCATTATAAAGTCACTAGGGAGAAAGTGTGCTCAGTCACTTCCGCATACTGGGCGCCACCAATGCAGAAGTACCTCCGAGCTACCAATTCTAACACTAACTTCATGGATAAGTGTGCAAGAGTGCCAACTAGGTGGAGCGATCCACATGCAAGGCTAGTCAAACCTCCCAAAATAGCGTCTTCATGGGCTCTTTCTCCAATGTGCAGTCCCCTCCTCAATAAACAAATAAATATGCTCTAAGGTGGTTACAACTCCTCAATACTTATGTGAGAAGGAGTCAACAACAATATAATAATCAATTCTCAACTAACTCCGCATAGGTGCACCCTAAAGAAGTGTGCCAACCTCTTGACGTGTGAACAAGAAGAGGGCGCTCCTCAAAGAAGAGATATGGTCAACCTGTTAACTCCCAGATTTTCCTGTGCAATTGGAGGGTTAAGATCCAACTAACTTTCACAGGCGCATCAGGTTTCATAGTGATCATAGTCCATTTTAGAGGCATATTAATCGGATTTGGAGGAAATTGCTTTTTCAAGGAGCCAGATTTCCGAGGTCCGCATGCCAGAGTTGATCACATATTTTTGGTCCTTGTGAGCTCATGATGCCAATGAGCTTTTTCCTGGTGACATGCAAGCATTTTCATGACATTGATATTTTTAGTAGTTAGGGCTTCATGGCTTGCATGTCGATTTTGAGCATATATTTGGATTCCTTGCATAAAAATGAGTTTGTTGAAACTTGAGATGGATTTCATTGACATGCGAGATGCTACTATCTTTAGCAGTGCCTATTTTTAGGCGTGCTATAGTTGGTAGCAGTCTCATAGTAGTTCCCTTCATTTTTTCGTCTTTCCTATTTTTTAGGACTCAGATTGCTATTTTGGCATGGCTATATTTAGCATTACTATTTTTGGCAAGTATGGGCTCTAGAATCCTGGTTCTAGTGTGCAGTCATGAATTGGTTTTGAATTGAGCGAGTGGATGTGGTCTTTAGTGTGACATGTGGCAGCCATTGGGAGGGTTGTCACTTGAGGTAAACCCCCTAGGTCGAATTTATGTTCAACATCTCCATCTCCAAACCCTAATTCGACCTCTTTTATATATTTGGCAGGTTCCTCTTCTCATGACTTCAGTTCCAAATTTTCTACTGGATGATCCTTTACCACTTTTGGAAAACCTAACCCTAAATTGAATTGCTTATCCTTGACCTATTCAACCTCTTTATTCATTTTGCATGGGAGATAACTTGTCTCTTATTTTATTATTGGCATGCCTGCTAAATTTAAATATTTTTATTGTAAGGCTTGCTTGCAATTCTAAAACCCTATCTTGACCTCCTAAATATACAAATCTCAGCCTTATAACTTATGGTTGAGCATTACTCTTGGAGTTTTTCTTTGAGAATAGATTGATCCTCTTGTTTTCAAGCATGCAGACTATTGTTTAAAGAGGAATTTGTGGGGGTTTGAGTTGGGTTTATGTGGCTACACTTGATTCAACAGTCTGCATGAGAAGAAGCATCGGAGTGGTTTTTGTTAGCAGCTTGTGGTCAAAAAACAATTATAAATCGCTCTAGCAAGCTATTTTCAGCCTGTATAACATAGTTACTCTCACAACAGTTGTTGTATTAGAGTTAAATAGTGAGATAACTGTTGATTTTTCTATATGAGAAGATATTGTATTCGATATATTATTACAATAATGAGTGTTCCATATATAGAGAACATATGGTGACCATCCATGAAAGGATGCGTCCCTTGGATAATCAATAACTATTTATTATTATCATTTACTTATTATATATATTATTTAATAATCAATAATTATATTATTAATTATTAATCTAAGAGAATGTCTTCCCGATGTTGTCCAAACATCAACACTCCCTCTCAACGAGGGAGACATTCTACATCATGCCAAGCTTGTCTCTGAAGTATACAAACTTCGCCCTAGACTCATGCCACTTATCTGTTAGTCTTGGGAGATGTCTCTCTACTACCTGAATCGAGGGGAAACTCCCCCTGCAACTCTCCCTCTGAGCCAACTGACTCTCTTCGAGATCATGCTCACTCTGGGTCCGCATGTGATAGCACCTAACATCTTGAGTCTTTATCATTCCTTGTCAAATCACCATGACTAGGACAAAGACCACACCAGGGTCGTTCACCACAGGTACACCCTTGTGAGTGAATGTCAGCCCGATGCTAACTGACATGTGGAAAGCACCTCAATTACCTCGAGTCCATATTATTCCTTGTCATGATGAAGGAAGGACTACGCTTGGGCCCATTTACCACAAGTACACCTTTGTGATAAATGTATCCTATCTCCCTTGGTTTGCAACCCAATCTAGGAGAAATTACGCCTGATGCTGAAACATCAACACCCCCTCTTAGCTAGGGAGGTATCTTTCCATAGTAGTACACAACTACTGTCCAGTGGTACACAACCATTGCTAGTAGCACACAACTACTGTCTAGTGACACACAGTCACTGCCAATGGTACACAACCACTGTAGTAGTACAGAACTATTGTACAAAGACACACAGTCTCCACTAGTGGTACACAACCCCTATAGTAGCAAAAGGTTTATCCCACATGGCACTCCCATGTGGACTTCTAAAGGCTACTCCCTCTAGAAACACTAGGGTCAACTCCCTATAGTGTGTGACGTCAAGGTCAACTCCCTTGACATGTCCTCATGTGCTCTCCACAAGGGACGTGTCCTCATGTGCTCTCCACAAGGGATGTTGGGCTATAATCCCAAACCCACTTATCCCTTCTCGGATAAGTGTCCTCACAGAACAACTCAACTTAGACACAAATGAGTACAATCTGGAGAATGTCTGTCACACATGGCACTCCCATGTGGACTTCTAGAGGCTACTCCCTCTAGAAACACTAGGGTCAACTCCCCATAGTGTGTGACGTCAAGGTCAACTCCCTTGACATGTCCTCATGTGCTCTCGACAAGGGACGTGCCCTCATGTGCTCTCCACAAGGGACGTGTCCTCATGTGCTCTCCACAAGGGACGTTGGGCTATAAGCCCAAACCCACTTATCCCTTCTCGGATAAGTGTCTTCACAGATCAACTCAACTCAGTCACAGAGGAGTACGATCTGGATAATGTCTCAGGAAGCTGGAAACATCAACATTCCCTCTCAGCGAGGGAGGTATTCTCTACCACGCCAAGTCTATCAAGGAAGTACTTGAACTTCGTCCTGGTAAGGGGTTTGGTAAGAACATCAACAACCTGCTCATCTGTAGGAAGGTACTGCACCAATACTGTCTTCCTCTACACCATGTCTCGGATGAAATCTTGTGAGAAGCCTCTGAAGCCTCACTGCTTCCATGACTCACGTCACTGGTTGCAATATATCTTTCCTTTGTAGTATTGAGTGCTATAGAAGTATGTTTCCACGAATCTTGATTGATCTCGAGCTGAAGCAGCACCCTCTGGTGCCCTTTCTGTCAACTGCACTCTCTGCCTGGTCAGAACAATATATCTCTGCAGCCTCTCTTCATCTCCTGAGACATATCCAACTGTACCACACTGGTACACTCTCTGCTGCAACTTAGTCTGCTCAAATCACGAGCTGGCTCAGGGTGCTTACTGCAAAGCAATATTTGGCTTTTTGCTTGAGAGTAGGTCCTCCACTCTCTCTGCAGCTACTCCCTCTGGGATTGTGCAATTGTTTCCTCTGGGACTCTGTAACTGCTAAACACTGAGACTAAGAGTAGCTTCTCTACTCTGTCAACAACTGCCCTCCTCTAGGGTTGCTCTCTGTGGAACTGACTCCTCCACTCTCTTTCTGCAATTGCTTCCTCTGCAGCCTCATGTCAATCTCAGACCATGTCCAATTGTGCCTCACAGGTATCTCAACACATGCTTCGCAACAATCCATTGTGTTTGTCTCGACTGACTCATGAACTGGCTAAGTGCACTCACTGCATAGCAAATATTTGGTCTGGTGTTAACCAGATACATCAGTGATCTAATCAGCTGTCTGTACAGGGTCGGATCAATCTTGTCAGAATCGAAAGAGGACACATTTAGTTTCTTTAGATTCGTCGCCATTGGTGTAGCCATGGGATTACAGTTCAACATCCCAAACTTCTTCAATATCTCAACTGTGTACTTCCTCTGACTCAGGAAGATCTCATTAGTTCTTTGCCACACCTTTAGTCCCAAGAAGTAGTGCATCATACCAAGGTCCTTTATCTCAAACTCAGAGGCCAATGCACACTTGTATTCAACAATAAGGCTCTCTGTACCAGTGAGGAATAAATCATCAACATAGAGGACCACAAATCAAGGACTCACCATTAACAGTCTTGTAGTATAGGTTGGGATCAACAACACTTTTGCTGAAGCCCAAACTCATCAGGTGTCCATCAATCCTCGCATACCAAGCTCGAGGTGCGTGCGTGAGTCCATATAGGGCATTCTTCAACCTGCACACATGAGACTCTTTCTCATGTATCACGAAACCATCTGGCTGTTTGATGTATACTTCTTCCTCAATCTCTCCATTGAGAAAGGCTATCTTCACATCTATCTGATGTAGTCTCCAACCCATGGATTCTGCAAGGGCAATAATTGTCCGGATAGAAGTGTATAGAGCAATAGGAGCAAATGTCTCCTCATAATCTATTCCCTCCACCTGAGAGAATCCTCTAGCTACAAATCTCGTTTTGTGCATCTTGATGCTTTCGTCAGCTGTGTGTTTGATCTTATAGATCCACTTGGAAGTCACTATAGATTTCCCCTCAGGTCTCAGAACAATATCCCACACATCATTATTCATGATGGACTGATACTCCTCCATCATGGCATCTCTCCATACTAGCTGACTAGATGCCTCCTCATAACAGGAAGGCTCAAAATCAATGATTTTGCTCATAGCTGCGACATAGCACGAATATCTATGAGGTCTCTTGCTCTCTTGAAAGGTACCACGAGGAGTTGCATGTCCTTGTGCCTCCTGTAGGGTTTGACGAGCCCATGCATGTCTCTTCCGACCTACTGCAATATCTTTGGGAACATAAATTGGAGCTACATGATCAATTGGATTAATAGGCTCAACTGTCTCCCTTTGAACTACTGGCGGGTCAGGGGGAGAAGGCACCATTTCTTCCTGTCTCTCACTATCAATCTCCATGTGAGATCCTCTAGATCTCCTGAAGGCTACCTCCTCCTCAAAGGTAACATCTCTGCTCACTTCAATCTGTCTCTGACCAGGGATGTAGATCCGGTATGCCTTCGAAGACTCACTATACCCCGCAAATGTACCCTTTCTTCCTGAAGGGTTTAGCTTGGTCCTTTTCTCCTTGGGTACATGAATGTATACTAGACACCCAAA
Source organism: Picea mariana (assembly GCA_032191745.1). Taxonomy (NCBI): domain Eukaryota; kingdom Viridiplantae; phylum Streptophyta; class Pinopsida; order Pinales; family Pinaceae; genus Picea; species Picea mariana. Next base: position 176,477 of record JASDQU010104272.1, read on the forward strand.
TATCCTGAAGTGTCCAACCTTAGGCTTCACTCATGAACTGTGTCCGTACTAGACATCTCGTGGTTCCCTTGTGGAACACATGTCTAAGACATATCGAGGTTCCCTCATGGAACCAATGTCTCACAAGACATATTGAGGTTTACTCGTGAAACCAATGTCTTGGTTCCTTCATCTGACCGTTTGAGGCATGTCAATATGAAGTCCACATTCTCCCTACTAGTCCACACAGGACCCTCCGGGGAGAATGTCTCATGATGCTGCCTCAAACATATCTAAGACACATCGAGGTTCCCTCATTCTGGGAGAACCCTCTTTACTTTGTTGAAATTGGTTGCAATTTGATGTGTTGTAACCTCAAAACTATAGCACGGACACATCTTATATTCATTCTTCCGATCCTATGTCTCTTTCAGCCATGAACTCACATGGCTTCTACGATCATTGCAGACCAAACTTGCATGCTTGAGAAGGCCAATTCACTGCTTACACAACTCAAGCAAGAATGTAGAGCTATAGGTTTAATGCCAAAAATCGTGGATGAGTTTGAATCTCAACGAGAAGATCTATCAGTTCCACCCACGCCATTGGACTCCACTACCGAGTTTAACCGAAATGCATTGTGAGAGATATGTTATGGGGAATAGCAAGTCCAGGTATATCTCAAATCCTGATAAATTTGGCGGAGACAGAAGCGCTATGGAAGCCTCCATGTTCGCCACCATCCATTCTCTTGGAAGTGTAAGCGTTAGAATTAGGGTTGCAATGTGTCCCCGACAGTTGCCTATATTTGAGGGAGCTCTACTCTTACGTGTTGACTCATTACCTCTCCTCCCACAGCCTTTCAAGCCATACGAAGCCAACCTCGCCTCATTCATTCCCCATACCCTCGAAGTCATTTGGGTGGAGTTTTGCAGGTTTTAATTAGCTCAACTGATCTTTCTCTCGGATTCTCTGTTCACTTTGCTTGGGAATTAGGGCATGCACAACGGGTTTCTGCTACTGGGGATCAGGTCGTTTTTATAATAACGCTGCTTTGCAAGAATTTTCGGAGCAAGGGCAGAATTCCGTGTCACAAAATGCCAGCTAGCTCCCTAATTTTCCCGGGCCCTCCTGTGAGGGAGTCAAGCCGAGTCCTGCTCTGATACCATGTTGATTTTTCTATATGAGAAGATATTGTATTCGATATATTATTACAATAATGAGTGTTCCAGAATCCATATATAGAGAACATATGGTGACCATCCATGAAAGGATGCGTCCCTTGGATAATCAATAACTATTTATTATTATCATTTACTTATTATATATATTATTTACTAATCAATAGTTATATTATTAATTATTATTCTAGGAGAATGTCTTCCCGATGTTGTCCAAACATCAACAATAACAGCCTATTAAGTCTGTGTTTAGCGTGTTTCCTTCAACAGGTGGCAGATTGGTGACATCATGCACAGGACAGCATGCTGCCAGCGAATTTATGCAGAGTATTCACCCTACAATACAGCATAGGATTGATATTTAGGGCTGGCAGTTCGACTTCCCTATTGAGTGGTTGTTATCCAGCAGTTCTTCTCATTATATGTGGCAAACAGTGATTTGTTTCCAGCATGTTCAACCATGAAAATTGATAACCAGCAAGACTGGCATTAACAGTGAGTGATGTAGTGGCTTATTTCCAGTATACATGGCAAGTGTGCCATCCAAAGTTTAGAGGTTGCTGCATGCTACAGATCAGCAGTAGTGTGGTTAAGGAGTTCCCAGATTAATCTATTCTAACAGTTTTTCATGCCACAGCAATCATAAAGTTAGAAAGAAGCGCTGGAGAGGTCAAGGGCGTATGCTTTGGTGTTTATTTGTGGCCAGTTTTGATGAGTAGAAACAGCAGTGCTTTCCCAGCTCAGCGTATCCATCTACATGATTCGCCCTAACAGCAGGGTATTCACTTATTTTGGTGTGATTGGACAACAGGTTGAGTTCCTTATTCTCAGCATTCTTTGTTTGGCAAGTGACTGTCTGATGTCCAGCATGCATGGAGTGGGGATCTTAGGTTTCTTTCTATGCACAGCTAGGGTTCACTTGTGCTCTGACATCTTGATTCTATAAGATACCTAGACACCATGCGTCCACCGTTGAGCAGTGGTTGGAACAAGCCACAGGGGAAGTGCCAAGGAAAGGGTGTGCATCCGTAATGATGCCTCAATCTGTGAATGATCCATAAGTGTTGTCAGCTGGCGTCTGTCATGTGTGATGAAAATCATAGGTGAAACCTCATGCAACATGAGGGGTAAGAACTGGCTCCAACTCGGGGACATGTGATCTGGAACAGAGTGCACGAGAACTCCAGAATCTGGATCTGTACCTGATACAACTCAACATAAAAAGAGATAAGATGCATATGGTAGGGCGAGAATCTAACCCTAACACAGCATATAATGAAATCCAAAACCAGTACATAAAGTGTATGAAATCTAATACATGATGTCAAAAAAGGCTCTAAGACAAGACATGAACCAAAATGTCAAAGGGAACATGAAATGAAACAACTACTCTAATCTATTACTCATACAAGCTTATTCTTTTTCCTTTTCTACTCAACTACTTATGGCACTAATTGTGATTAGAATAAAAATGCTTTAGAATTTGCTCATTAATGGGTAACTGCAATCTCTCTCCATCCAGGTAGTTGAGGTAGAAGGAATTCACTCTGGCTGCATCTTCAATCCTGTAAGGTCCAAGCCATAAGTTGTTGAACTTGTCGTGTTTCTCTGGCTTTTCTTTCTTCTTGTCCCAGATAGGAACAAGATGTCCTTTCTGCAAACTCCTTGGATGAGCTGTTTTGTCAAATGTTCCTTTAACTTTATCTTGACTCTGAACAAGGTGATCAAATGCCTTCCTTCTGTTTTCATCCAGCTCCACTATCTGATTCACCCTCACCTGAACTGCTTCCTGATCTGTCGTGAAATGGTGCAGCAACTGATACACTGGGATCTTCAAGTGAATGGGCAACGTGACATCCTGTATACCAATTCAAATGGGCTCTTTCCTGTGGTCTGCTTCTTTGTTATCCGATTTGCCCATAAAGCATACTTGATCATGCTAACCCAACTCCTCTTGTTGTCTCCCACAACCTTCTTGATAATAACCATCAAATTCTTATTGCTTGACTCTGCTAATCCATTTCACTGTGGGTAATAATTTGATGAGTGGGCTAGGACAATGCCATAGTCGAAAGAAGATGTTGACAACTCTGATGAACTGAAGGCTTTGGAATTGTCGGTTGTAATCTTAGCTTGGACACCGAACCTGGTAGTAATCTTATCCCTAGAAAATCCATGACCACTTTGTTGGTTTCCCTTTTCGTGGGTATCGCCTCAACCCCCCTAGTGAAATAATCTGAGGTAGTATGAATTCACTGGAAACCATTACATGAATTCTCTTTAAACTTATCGATGAAATCCAAACCCCATTGCTGAAATGGTGCTTCTACAACAATAGGCTGCAAAGGCAAAGCTACTAAATGCTGCGTCCCTGCAAACACCTGACAAGGTTGACATGCTCTAACAAATTTTTAGACATTTACAAATATTGTGGGCCAATAATATCCAACCCTCAAAATTTTGTGAGTCCTAGTCTTGGCTGCATAGTGCCCTCCGCATAAACACGCATGCAACTCTGTTGGCCAATAATATCCAACCCTTGAAATCTTGTGATTCGTAGTCATGGCTGCATAATGCCCTCCGCATAAACTTGCATGCAACTCTGTTATCAATCTTTGAGATTCAACATCATCTACACATCTTAGGACCAAACCTTTTTGGTTTATCCAACCCAGATCTCCTTGAACTGTAATATCATGATGCCTTCAATCTCAGAGCTCTCCTTTTGTGATCAACAAGATAATCCGGACATGTCAGATTCTTCAAATTGTAAATGATGTTTGAATACCACTTAGGTTGCTCCAATCCATCCACCTCCATAGATACCATCTCCCGAACTTCTCCTTCATCCATGTTTAAACTTTAAAGCTTTCTCATTACCTTAAGTAAGAATTTTTTCCTATGCTTGCTCCTTTTCCAATTTTGTTGGCCTAATCTCCATGTCATACTCCTGGATCCTAGACACCCATTTTCCTCTTACACCCAAACAATCCCGCTGGGCCAAAATATCCCTAATAACTGGGTGAGGGACACATGCTATTATCTTGGAATAACCCACATAACTCCTGAAATACTTCAGAGATTGTACCAGAGCATATGCTTGTTTCTCCATGATGGTATACTTCAACTCTAAATCTTTGAGTGTCTTACTCATAAATGCCATGAGTTGTTCCAAGTTATGATCATTCTTCTGCAACAACACACCCACAATTGTATCTTCAGATGCAAATGAAAACATCTAAAAATCCTTAGATTAATTTGGGCTAACCAACATTGGTGCTGTCACAATTGCATCTTTTATCATCCTGAAGGCCTTTTTACTTTCATCATTCCATTTAAATTCTTGGTCCTTCAACAAATTGGAGATGGGCTTTGTAATTTATGCAAAGTTGGGAATAAGCCTCTTGTTGAAGTTATTCTTTCCAAAGAAAGATTGCACTAGTTTCTTACATCCAGGCAATGGGATCTGTTGAATTGCTTAAATTCTGGATGGATCAACCTTAAATCCTTCCTTGGATACTATATGACCAAGGAGCTTTCCTTCATGAACCCAAGGATTGACTTCTTTGGGTTCAATGAATTCCCATACTCTCTGCATTGTTCAAATATTTGCCTAAGATGTTTCACATGATCACCTCTTTCCTTGGAAAATACTGTCAGGTCATCTTGATATATCTCAATGATTTTCTTGATCAAATCCTTGAAAACAAAATCCATTGCCCTTTGAAATGTTTACTCTGCATTCAGTAATCCAAATGGCATTCTCAAATACTCGTATGTTCCCCATGGTGTAGTGAATGCTGTCTTATGCTGATCTTCTTCCTTTACCAATATCCCAATATCTGATTATATCCTGAAAAACCGTCCAACATGGACAACATACCTGATCTTCTGACCCTCTGCAACATATTCTCCATATTTGGAAGAGGGTAGTTATCTTTGAGAGATAATTGATTTAGATTCCTGAAATCAACATATAAGTTTATAACTTGATTTCACCATTTTTCTTCCTCACTACCACCAAGTTTGTCACCCAGGACGAATGTTTCGTAGGTGCAATGATTTTGGCCATCAACATCTTCTGAAGCTCTTTCTGAATAAGGGTAGCCAATTTAGGATTAATCCACCTCATCTTTTGCCTAAATGGTTTTGCATCTGTTTTCAAAGGGATGGTATGTTGAATGATATCACCCTTATATGCTTTCAGGTCATCATATGTTCAAGCGAAGACATTGTTGTACTGTCTGATCAGATCTTGTATCTATTTTCTCTCTTCTTTTGAAGTGTTCTTTCCAATTTTGATAAGATTTGGGATTGCCTTTAACCCAATATTGATTTCTACGCTATTCACTGGCTTACTCACTTCCTTCTTTTGCTTGTATATATCATGCCCATAAAAAATTTTCTCCAAAGGAACAAGGCCTTTCAGAAATTTATTGTCCTTCAGCTCTACAGTTCCCTCAACTTCAGAATTCTCATCCCCTTCACTCCGCCAATCCACTTCATACTGCACAAACTCTTGCAAGTTATTCATGAATCTCAATATCTGTGAATCATCATTGAATACTTGCCAATGTTCAGAGTTATCTGGGACTACAGGTCTGAAGATAATCTCCATCTTACTTTCTCCTGAAATGAGGCTTTCACATGGCTGAAGAGTAGCAACAACTACAACAAAGGCATTAGCTTGTGCATTTTATTCTCTTAGGACATCCTTGATTGAAAATGCATCAAACTACTCTATACTGGCCCATACTGCATATTTGTATCGTTTCAACCTATCATTTTTGACTATGAACTTAGTTTTTACCTGCATAACCGCAAGATCTGAATCTCCAACCACTTCAGGAAACTTGATACCCATGTCTCGTGCTAACTCAAGGCCAAGTAACAAGCTTCATACTCTGCCACATTATTTGTGGTATCAAACTCCAATCTATATGCAAAACTTGTGGTATCACCCTGGGGAGAGGTGAAAACAATACCTGCACCTACCCCTGATCTAGATTGAGCTCCATCAAAATGCATCTTCCATTTCTTCTGAGTATTCACTCCGAGCTCTTTTTTCTTAATTTGTGGGGCTAAGGTGTGAGCCAGAATAGCATAATTTCCAAGTTCAGCTTTCTTCGCAAAACCAATTCATTCATAGGCTCATTCGGGTCTTCTACATGGTACTTCCTGGGATGTTCTCTATATAAAGTCACAAAAGTACCTTCACATGTAGGAATGGTTGTGTAAGATAAGTCCATCTGTATACTTCCACCCAAGCTTGCAGCCCACTTTCTGGACAACAGCATGACCTAGGCATCTGGAACATCAATCACTACAACATCCATCAAAATAGATATATCCAGGTAGATCTCCAACTTCACATGCAAATCCTTGATTAGACTACACATCTAAGTCTCTCTTGAGTCCATAGCACATACATTCCTGTAAGGCTTCATCAAAACCAAGGATTTTCTTCAACCTTTCTTTCTACGTAGGAATCTTTGCCAGTTCAAAGAAAGGAACTGACACATTAGCTTTAGAGAAAATTTGGGTTAGATCAATATTTATATCACCATATGTACTCACAGAAGGGCCTTCTGATGAATGTTCCCTGTTGGCTCCAACTGTCTGTACAGGCTGTTTAATCATTGGAGCCCTTTGGGAAATTTGTCTCTGTTTCAGATCTCTGCTGGATTGCTTTATCCTTCTTTTGGTAAGTTTTCCACTCTCTCTCCCTTATCATCCTCATTTCTTCTTGAGTGGGCTTCTCACCATACATTCTTGTGATGATATCTGAATCAACACTTTTCCCTTTAATATGCATCATCTGGTCCTTAAAGATAGTGTAAGCTCTTCCTGTTATAATACAAACCATATCACTTCTTTCTCGAACATAATTCATGCTATCAAAGTCAACTGGGGCCTCATTATTTGATTCCCTATTCTGTATGGTCTTTGGATAGGATTCTTCATCATGAAACTAGGCTCCACATGGTCTACACAAAGGCACATTGTCATGGTCAATAACATTATTATTATTTGGATTCAAAGGTTCTGGGAGTTTTTGATTTTGATTATGGTTCCGAGGATCTCTATTTCTATTCAATCCATCATTTCCCCTTGGTGGATAGCTATTATGTTGTTGAGCTTTTTCTAGTTGTACGAGCCTATTTTGCATGGGTGTGTTTTGTTGAGGAAAATTGGAGTCCATACGCCTGATAGCATTTGTTAATGCTGTTATGGATTAGGAGTGGGCTCGGCTGTATTAACCGCTCTAGATCTAGCTTCTGTTCTAGCAGTATTGGCTCTTTAGGAACTAGGTTGATTTTATCTTGCAGATGCAGTCATGTTCCTCTCAATCTTTACTGCTAACTCTTGGGCTGCTTTGAGATTATAGGGATCCTTCTCTCTTACTTGGAAACCGAGTTCTCCATCAAATGATTCAAGGTAATAAATGTGGATGGCTGCTTTAGGAGGTCTAATATTTGTATATAATTTTTGGACCATTTGATTAAACCTCTTATTGAATTCTTCAATGGTTTTGTTTTCATTTCTCTTAGTACTTACTACTACTTAGGGCAGCCAACAAATATCTGTTGTCTTTACATTCCCCTCATTTTTCCAGTGTTACATTTATCAGTGATATATTGCCAATATCGTGAGCCATTCCCCAAGTTGATAATATCAGCGATAATTTCATTTTTTAAAATTATCGCAATAATTTCAGTAATTGTTGTGATAATATGGAAATGATTGCCGTGCCTGTGTCAATATCGCCTTATAACCAGATTCTTGGTATTTTAACCCTCATTTTGAAAAAGTGAGTTAGGGGATTGACTCATTGAGCTCTTTGGAAACTGTGACAATCTTCCATCAAGAAAACAAGGGGAAATTTGCTGTTTTCATTTCCATGATTCATCTCATGAGATATATTTATTTTTGTTTTGATGCGATTTTGTATCATCCTATCAGGACTTATGATTCAGGACAGATATTATATTTCAATATCGATGTGTGATGTACCACTAGACATCTTATACATCATATATATTAGTTTTATTTTCATATTTATGTTGCAATGTGTTTGTTTGATGTTGTTGTTGCTTTAGATGTTTAAAAAATGATTTTTTGTATTTTTTAATGTTTCCTGATATTTTATAATATTTTTTGATACTCCCTGATATTGTTGATAAGTTATATTCCGGACCCTCGGTGATAAATTCGCCGAGACTCAAAAAAAATGATTATTTTTGTATTTTTTAAAGTTTCCTGATAGTTTCTGATATTTTTCGATACTACCTGATATTGTTGATAAGTTATATTTTGGACCCTTGGTGATAAATTCGTTGAGATGACAAATGTAACATTGCATTTTTTAAACAAAGCATTTTTCAATTGGTCCTTTGCCTTAATACTATTATCCGGTAAACTTGTGAACCGGTTTAATACTATTATCTGGTAAACTTGTGAACCAGTCCATGGCATCTTCTTCCAACGATAGAACAAACAACTTCATCAGAACATCCAGATGCCTAAAACCTTGCCTCCTAATCATAAGCATAAACACATTCCAGCGATCCCTAGTAGATACAACATTATTTCCCTAGAATGTTGGTAATTTACCGATGGCTTTCTCCAGAATGTCATGTGGAGCTCAATTGATTTGAGATAAATGAAGAGGCTTATAATTTTCAATGTTCCACCAAGTTTCCAGGTCTGGGGAGCGCAGGAGTCGGCAAATCCCAACAATAACAATTCATCCCATGCAAATTCATCATTGTGCAATGTAAATACTAAATAGTAAACAATATAATACTAAATTCAAATTTGTAATTGATATAAACACGATTCCAATTCAGATTTGGAAATGAAATACATTGATTCATAAATGAAATACTGTATACATTGATTTAGATTCATCATTCATCATTCATCATTCATAATTCTAGAATCTAATTAGTACTGTTATCGCAGGATTTGTACTTGTGCAAATCCCACCACAAGATCCCCAAATCTAGTGTAACTATGGAAGAAACTACCACTGTCACCTTAGTAGGATCTTTGCTTGTTTTAGTGATGGAGGAGGTCCACCACAAGGAAGGCTTCCCTGGTGACCTCAAGGGATCAAATAACAAGTTTAGTAGCCAAGCCTACCGCGCCTTATCTTGATCACTGATTGGTTGGTCTAGGTCTAGGAAGGAGATAGAGGTTACAAGGTAGTTTGTTGAACCTGCCCGAAACAAGAACACTTTGTAGCATAGATATGTGACAATTACTAAGCTAAAGTATGCAACACTGACCTGTTTTAGACACTAGACAAGTTAGATTGCTATGGCTGTTGCAACTTACAGCGGTAAACCAGTCTTATGACAACAATATGTATTTTTCAACAACAACAAAATGAAGTGCTCATAAATGTAGCAATTTCGCATGAAAAGTAAGTATTCATCAAACATAAAATTATCCAATTGCTAGAAGTGATTTCTGAACAAGTTAAACCACCTTTAGATGAGTGTATGCAACAATTTTGTGTAGCTTTAGATGGCTGTAGCAAACTTTTATAATAGCAGCAAGAAATATTGCAAGTTTGCTAGGGTTAGAGTCAAAGTCACAGGGTTCGTCGAATCTCAAGCTTGAGGTTCGAAATTTGGCCAACCCCATAGGTTTGTTCAGGTTTGCCGAACCTCAAAGGAGAACCTAATGTCGAATCAAATATATATATATATATATATATATATATATATATATATATAGTTGAACCGAAAGTCGAATCTCATTTGAACCTTATTGGAAAATTCGAACCTGAATCAAACCTAATCATTGCCGAACTCGAACCTGAACCATGTGACTTAGGTTAGAGTTAGTAAAATTAGTAGAACACTTGAGAGATTTAAAAAAATGGTTTTATCAATTACTTTCACCACAAGAGTTACTTGTAGATTAGTGCCTTTACCATTCTAGGGCTATGGAGTCTCAAATGCATCCAAGCTTGAAGGTTGATCTAATTGAAACCAAGAGGTAGAGTCTAAACCCTAAGGTGCAAACACATTTGGGCCTTAGGCTTTAGACTTTGAGGAGAAGGACGTCTGGGGTGCAAACACTTTTGGGCCCTATATATCGTTTCTCTCTTCTTGTAGCTTCAACTAGGTCAAAGATCAATTGTTTAGGGCTAAAATATTAAAGTGCTAGCACTTTAGGGCTTTAGGGTTCTAACCTATGTTGCACTGGCTTTGGGGACAGGGGGACGAGTTTCCGATACGGCTAGAGTGCACCCCCAAATTTTTCAGGGGACGACAGGTCGGGGACGACAATAATATATATTATTTTAATAATATATTTATATATATAGAAAAAATTTAATAATAATTATAAATATTAAAAAAAAATTTGAATTTATTTAAAATTCACCATATACATATGCCATAAACATGAATGATAAATATAAATAATAAAACATTGAATTAAATTAAAACATGAAATAATAAACATTGAACTAGTTGAAACTTGAAACTTGATATTGTTTGATCAGTAATCAGTAATCACTATCAGTATCACAAATCTGAAATCACTAATCATAATCAATGTAATCATCATTGTCATTTGTCAATTTGAACATTGTTAGAACTCAAAAATAAACATACTTCGAAAGTCTGAAACTTTAAAGGTCCAAAATTCATAAAAGTACCACTGATTAGATTCTAAAGTTGGGAGCTTCATAAGCCCGAGCAATTTCAGCTTTTTGTTCTTGTGAACAAATGCATGACTTAACGCTAGACCCAGAGTCGCCTAGTAGATGATGATATGCTCTTTGGCAATTTCCTCTAAAACCCTGGCCACAAATTTTGCACATCCATTGTTTGGAAAGATTTGGTCCATTCTCAAGTAGTGTCATGAACCTCAACAAGGGATTCTCATTTTGTCCACCTTGGCCTTGAACATTTTGTCCAATAGCTTGGCCTTGAACATTTTGTCCATTCATGGTAAATGACAAATGTTCAAACTCAAATAAATGTAACTTTAAAGTTTTAAAACTTGAGTAGATGTTACAAGACCCTGCAAAGAAAAACGATGATAACTTCAAAATTCAAATTTTATAATAACAAAAAATTTAAAAATTACAAACTTACAACATTGTATACATGAATCATTTCAAAATCTAAATAGTAGATAAAATTTATTATTTAAACTTAGAACAATCACATATAAATTATAAATAAATTTAGAAGTATATGAATCTATAACAACAAGTGGTTAAGAATATGAGATTCATCATTCAAGCATCAAGAAAAGTTGACTGATAAGTATATTTAATTATATATCCAAAGTAAGGAAAAACATCGATGATAGTCCCATAATGCAAAATGCCAAAATAATACTTAGTGTTGGTGTCAAATGGCTAAATGTCTGAAAATAACAAAAAGGGAGTCCTTGACTCAATGCCCATACTAGCATGGAGGCTGAAGCTACTCATAAATTTGGATCTTCTGCATTGAGACTATCCAAAAATGCATGAGCCTCACTTCTTTCTCTCTCATCATCATCAGTGACCTGCAACTGCAACTCAATGTCATCTAACGGTACATTTACCAATCCTGCCTCGAGAGATGGACCATCCACCTCATCATCGATCTGGGAAGCATCCTCGGGATCTACATCCCATTGCGCTGCTGGTCCCTGTAAATACTCTGGCGCTTTCCTTGTAAGAAGGCGAAGACTGCTATGCACATAAACTAGTTTTTCCGCTCTCTTAGAGGTAAGTCGATTCCTCTTAATAGAGTGGATAAAACTATATGTGGACCAGTTCCTTTCTGCAGCTGAGGAACTAGCAACCTGAGATA
>JASDQU010104272.1:213966-226689 GCA_032191745.1 Picea mariana
TGGAGAATTTTAAAACCTAGGCGTAATTTTCGAGGGATATTATATAATATATTATATTATTTTAAGGTTTATTAAAATGGTTACACGTGAATGAAGCCAACTGTTTTTAAATATTAAATAATGTGGAAAGGTGTATAAGTGGGGCCGGTTTGGGGCTTCGGGACTTCGAGGCTCCGAGAGATTGGAGTATAAATAATGTGGTGGAGAGCCGAAGGGGTTGACCCAGATTTCTCTCTCTCTCTTATTTCAAATATTAAATATAATATTGGAGACCTTATAAACCTAGGCGTAATTTCCAAAAAGATGTAATTTAATATATTTTAAAGAGTTATTATGATATTGGTACGTAATAAAGTACTAAGCCTTTTTCATTTTTATTTTATTTAATATTTAATGTGAAATCACATGAAGTGTGGACCCTTCGGGAGTTTGGGACTCCGGAGCTTCGAGAATTCAGGACTCCGGGATGTTTAGGGTAATAAAATGAACAAGAAATGAAGGGACGAAGGCCTAAACCTACACTTTCCCATTCCAATGGTTGCACAAATATCGATATAAAAATAAAAGTGATTAATTATATTATAAATTAATATAATTAATTATATTTTCAACACTTTACAATATGAGTGGGACCCTCTCCGAAACTTTGACATTCTATAGATTTGGGTTCATAAAAGCACAATGAAGAATTTCTCCGAAGTGCGGAGGCTTGTGTATTAATATATATTAATAATATTAAGTTCTCCTTTGATATGTTTAATCATATTATAATATAATTAAATGGAATTATATTATAATATAATTAATAAAATATCAAGTTGGTAATAATAAATATTAAATTGAATATGGTTAATCCTTTCCCCATTAAATAAATAAATATGCATATATTTATATATATGTGTTAAATTACGTGAGAATTTGGCATGGAGTTGCGTGTCAAGGGGGATTGAATTATATGCCTTAACTAAGGTTAATCAACTTAAGTATATTATGGATAAATTAACCTCATTAGGTTATAATATAATTACTCATAATTATCATATGAGTAATTAATTGAATTAGTGCTAAACTACTTCTAAGGGGGAAAAGAGAAAGTAAAACCTTAGTAATTATTGGGCCATCAATATTAGGCTAAGCAAAAAAATAATTACTGGATAATTAGTTTGTGGAGAATAATTATCCTTAATGAGGTTTAAGTAATTAATTACCAAAGAATGGTATTCTACGAATTATTAATTAAGCATTTTAATTGGACTATGGGAGAGGGACAAATGTCATCCTCTAGTCGAGTAAGCCTAAGCACCCTACAGTGACATGACAAATTGATGTTGATCAGGAACATCAGTGTGATGGCACATGTTAATATTCAATGGGTTGACAAGTTGAGTGGGGTCCAGTAGGATTGGTGAACCTTAGGTGTCAAATGGATCCTAACCGTAGTTCGAGAGATCTAGCATGCATCGAGACTATCCATCGAAAGAAAGGGGATATTCCTCGATACCATATTCGTTGGAGGTAAGTGAAGAGTGTTCTGGGAGAAGGCTTGAGTTATGATGGATGTAGGCCTGCATGGATCGACGTTCCATTATGGCAGGCTAGGCTAGTGCCACATCAAGACCAAGGTGTTGCCACATCAGTTGATGTGGACAATGTGAGGTCACGAGGATGCCATGTGGCAGTAAGAGAGACGTTGACTATGTAAACTTGAGAACTTCAGAAGGGCATAACCCTCATCCCAGAGCTCACTTATGGGTGAAATTATTGTCGTTGGAAAGATCTTGATGAGCATAAGATGATGGAGTTGTGATAGAGAATATTTGAGATGATTGAGAAAAGTGAAAAATTTACACCCCATCCTTTAAAAAGGTGCTTAGGGGTTGGGTGTGTGACATGTTACAACACCACGTGCATTGTAAGAAACTTTACTTGTATATGCGACTATCAATCCATTTGGTTTCAAAGGATCAATTGTCTTATTTGCATCATCTATTCGTATAAGCATTTGGAATATCATTTTTGTTGTTAAGGTTTTCCTTATTCTTGCTCCACCAGTAAGAAACAAGTACAATGGCCTCTGCATGTCCCTTGGTTTCTTTAGGGAAATGTCTTTGATGATTTCTTGTTGTTCTTTGTTCAACATTATTTTAAGTCTGTAATATTCATTATTTTCAAGAAAAAATGGGTGCTTTGCAACTTGGAATCCAAGATCAGATGTTAGTTTGCTACTTTTCCCTCCAACGCATTACAAGTCTGGTTGCAAATCGTATTGTTCACAATTAGTTGTGCGTGTTCCTTGTTGGGTAAATGTACCATCAAAATACATAATATCATTGTCTACTTGTTGAATTTCTCTTTCCATATCACTCCAGGTTGGATTGACATTGTATGTAAACTTAGCTTCATTGACTTGTATTCTAGTTTGGTAAAAACAATAGGCAACTTCCCATGTAGGTCAGTTATGTTTTAATGTAGATTCATTTTTTTCAAAGGGCACATACAACATTAGTTTCTCTTTGTAAAAATTGTCATAATCAATGTACTTGTTATATTTGACAAATCATATCACATTTGGTTTTTTCTTTTTTGATATTTGTCTACCATCTTTTTTGTACTTGGAAACAAATTCAGTAAGGTAGATATTCTTAATCATATGTGGGCATTCAATATAGTAATCAATAATAGAGTTGCACATGACATCTTATGAGTTGTCAGGTTCCTATTTCAATAAAAACTTTGGCTTAAGGACAAATGTACGTTTATCTATTGGAGATGTGTTTATAAATATACATAGACTTGAACTATTGTTGAGCGATAGAGCAAGGACATTATGGACTATTTGTTGCACATATATTTGTTGAAGATTCAACATTGTATTTCCTAGCATACAGATCATTTGCATGGCATCAATTCTTCTTTTTTCATGTTCTTTGTGTATCCTTATAAATGCATTTGTCATAGATTTGTCAACTTTAGTCATATATGAACTACGATACGATGTTGCGACATATGCATTCAGAACAAATTGTGCATCTGTGTTTGTATTCCAAAATTTGGCATGTCTTTTGCAAAGCTATTGTTCCAAATATGTGAAGGTTTTTTTTTTTCAGGAATATTGTCGGTTGTTTTAGTCTGCATTGTATTAGGAGAAAGTACTCATCCTCTGTTAGTCCCACTTCCACCAATCGAAAGTAATTAAAATGTCATAGTTTTTTTGGTCTAGTGATGAAAACAACAACTTTGACTTTTCGTCAACAACTTTTTCTGGTAACCCAATAAGTTCAAGAATCATTGTCATTATCATTGGTGGCATAGGGAAGTTGTATCGACAATGTGAATTCTTTCATTTATTACAGCTTCTTGTATGGAAATGCCAATGTGATTTGGAAAGGTGAGGATGCAGATGATCTATGTCACATGTTATGTACCTGTCCAAGAAGGTTGAAATTTCTAAATATCTGGCCTTTCCATATATCGGTGCATCTTCTATCCACAACAACCCATGTTCATGCTCGCTCCCTCTATTTTGAAATTCTGTTACAAAGTAATTGCTTTAAAGTATTGATTCTATGTATATAGTAACAATTACAAGTAATAATTCCATTAAGGAACCTCTTTCCACGCATTATGGTGCAATCCCAAAGTCTTGATACCCTTCGACAAAAACTTTGAGACCAATCCATACTCTCCAATGATGTCCTTTGCCTCGAACCACACACTGGTTAAATAGGGTACGGGCCCTAACCTTCGTCTACAACCTTATGCAAGCATTAAATATAAAAACACCCATAATACTTAACAATAGGCACCAATGGCGCATTGGTTGGGTAGTTGTATTTGCTGGTGGTAGGTTGTGGGTTCAAACCCTATGACCGTCATGTTTTTGTTACAACGGTGGTATAATATATAACCACGGCATATTATGGTTTAACCATTAGTTATGTATCGTCGCAAATATATGAATATGATTAAATAAATACTATGGATACAATACATATAAACCATGGTCAGGGGTCCGCCCCCCCCGACCTCTTTTTAAACCAAATATTACATTGCCCAAACTTAAATAATTATGGCTTCATGTTTAGTTAAGTGACAATCCGATGGTGTGATCGTAAATACTTTGTATGGCGTGGATGGGGTCGGGTATTTGATTCCGGTCGACCCCCATAAAATTTTTGATAAACCTTAGTCTTAAAGGGCCAATGAGAGACTACCATATGGCAATCTCTCATTGGTCCACCTGTTCCAACCTTGCCACATGTCAAAATATAATTAGCCCATACCATTGCTTCATCACTCGTATGGCCTCTACTAACTCAGCCTGCTATCTACTAAGTGTCATGTTGTGGGGTTGTCACATTAGAACCGTACATCCTATATGGTCGTGCCACGTGTCACCCTTTGAATGGTGATACATGTCACCTTGACTTTGACTTTTTTCTTGGTTTGACCAAAACTTTAACCAACTATAACTTTTGCATACAAACTCTGTTTGAGGTGATTGTTGCACCATTGGAAATTTATCGCTATAACTTCCCCCAACCCAACCAAGGGACATTACGGTGTGAAATACTCATAAAAACAAAATTTATGCTGACTAAATTAATTCATTTTACATTTAACTCATTTCTTGTAGCTTTTAGCTATGAATTAAAATAGATTTAGCTATTGTCTATAACCATAGAATAAATGCATCTAAAGCATACCAAATTAACATGAATGCAGCTTAATCATTCACACAAACACATATAAATCATTCTCAAATACACAAAGTTCATGCACAACAATAACACATGTAAATAACACGAAAACAAGATAAAACACTTATCTTTAAACAAGAGTTGTCCAACCAGCTTCTTGGGATGGACGTTCCACCCAACCATAGAATGATTATTCCAAATCTCAACAGCCAGTCACCCCCAAGCTAAGGCTAGCAATCCAAAAAAGAGGGTGGTCTCTCACAGTCCACTCACAGTTCATAAAACTCATAAACCAACTAATATTCTCCTACAACTATCCATATTTTTCTACCAACTCTCTTCCTCTTGACCTGCCCAACCCAAGGAATGCACCATTCGTTTATCAGGGATAACCCAAGGGATGTGCCATCCATTTATTAGGATTAACCCAAGGAATGTTCCATTCATTTATCAGGTTTTCTCTAGCACAAGTAGCTAAGAATCTCTTAACTGGGAACTCAAGGGAACTTGCTTCTAGGAAAATTACCAGCAAACCAACAACAAATACTTGTTGTTACAGTGCAACTCACTTTGGATTTCACTCTTCAGGCTTGACAACCTGGCTCTTCAATATTTAGCTCCAAAATTCTCCAAATACGTTCCAACTTGCTCTAGGATTCACCCTCCATAGCTACACCAGCTCTGAGCTCTTTTTCTTGCTCTCCCCTTTCCTCATGCACAAAAACTTCCTATCTTTGAATTGTTGTCCCAACCCATACAAATTTCCTCCCTTTGACTTGTCTTTCTTGACTCACACTCTTCCCCAAGCTAATTGTACTCAACCCCCATGTGCCCAATAAATGTGGGATGTGACCACTCACAACCACCCTCTTACACATTTTCAATGATTGGATTTGAGAACACTCAATCAAAAATTTGAAGGTTCATATACAATTAGCAATTTTAGGAAAATGGGTTAAATTAATATACATGGGTATCTCCCCCTTGGACCCCTATTGGCCATTATCCTAGAAACTCCCCTCTCTTCTGGATTAATTCAGCCCCCATCTCTATTCCATGTCCCCTTAGCAGTTGGCATCTTGTTTTATTATTAAAACATAGAAATACAGTTCACATATTACATCGCTTTGGTTGTAGCCACACATTATATCTACATAAGAATTAATTAAACTGGGGATTATAGTAGGGATGTTACATTCCCCCTCCCCTACAATTGTGCGCCATCCTTGGTGCACTCTATATCAACACACACACACACACACACACACACACACACACACACACACACATGCAAATTTACATCACAATACTTAGAAATAAAAATTCTGCAATTTAACAACTGCAACAACAAATCCAACCATCAATCTCTTGTTCCTCTCAACTTGCTGACCTAAGGAATGCACCATTAGTTTATCATGGTTAACCCAAGGGATGTACCATCCATTTATCAAGGCTAGCCCAAGGAACGAGCCATTCATTTATCAAGGTCCCCAATGCAGTTGGCTAGGAATTTGAGATGTGGTTCCGAAACTCTAGCTTTCCAAAATGGAGTCTTGCATTCCTCCTTCTTCAAAATTGTCAAACATTTGCGGGTACTCTTCCCACATGTTTTCTTCATGATCCCATGTAGCATCTTCAGGACTGTAGTAGTTCCATTGAACCTTTACCAACCCTATGTCTTTGTTCTTGAGCACCTTGATTTTTCGGTCTAGGATACATATTGGTTCCATAGAGAAATCCCCTTCGTGCTCCACTTGGTTCACTTTCCAATCAATTATGTGGTTAGGGTCAGACTGATATTTCTTTAACAACGACACATGAAATACATTATGCACTCTCATGGATGCAGGCAATGCTAGCATGTATGAAATTGTCCCTATATTTTCTAATATTTCAAAAGGTCCACAATATCTCGCTGCCAACTTCGAGCAACTTCTTAATCTTAACAAACTTCTCTTTTCCTTCACTTTCAAAAACACATGTTCACCCACTTTAAAATCTCTGAAAACTCTATTCTTGTCTGCATAACTTTTCTACATATCCTGGGTAGCCCTTAAATTCTACTTTATCCTTGTCATCTACTCTTCCATTTCCTTCAACAAATCTGGCCCAACAACAGCGTTGTCTACTGGATTATTCCAACTCACCAGTGTTACATTTTTTGCCATGAAATGCTTCAAATGGAATCATTTTCAATGAGGCCTGATACCCATTGTTGTAGGAAAATTCAACTAAATGAATATAGTATTCCCACTTTGATGGTTGATCCATCACATACATTCTAAGCATGTCCTCAATTATCCTATTAGTCCTCTATGTTTTCCCATATGACTCTGGATGATATGTTGTGCTAAGATTTAAATTCGTCCCAAAGCCTTTAAACAAACCTCTTCAAAAATTTAAAGTAAACTTTGGATCTCTATCTGAAACTATTGTCTTAGGCACTCCCTAAAAACTTCCTTTATGAAAATATATGCAATATTTATTGCCTTATGTGTGGTCTTCACTGGAAAAAAAGGTGTTTCTTTAGTTAATTTGTCCACCACCACCATCATGGAATCGTGTTTCTTTACTGTTCCGGGCAGCTTTGTGATAAAATAAATAGTAACTACTTCCCATTTCCATTATGGAATGGGAAATGGCTACAATAACCCAGTTGGATTCCTCTCCTCAGTCTTCACTTTCTAGCACTCTAGACATCTGGCTTTGTAATTAGCCACTTATTTTTTCATTCCCAGCCAAAAGTATTGGCTTCTTATTACTGTAATTGTATTATGATATCCTAGGTGTCCAACATATGACACATTATGCATTTCCTTAAGAACTATTTTTTTCATCTCACTAGAATTCGACACATACACCTTGATTGTGTACATGAGAATCCCATCTTCCTTCAGCTCATAACAATTAAATTTATGTTGAAAATTTCCTTGATGTGATGTTTCTTTTATTTTCACATGTTGCTGATATGAATTTGTTGCTGCAATAATTTGATATTTCAAATCTGTCCTATACATGTTGATGGATTCCACATGCACTTCATGAGCTCTCCTGCTGAGTGCATCAACCACTTGATTCTATTTTCCTTTTATATGCTTAATTTCAAAGTCATATTCACTTAGAAATTCCATCCATCTAATTTGTCTAGCATTTAGTGTCGGTTGTCCAAACAAATGTTTTAGACCACAATGGTCTGTTCTTAGCTCAAATTTCTTACCCATAAGGTAATGCCTCCACATTTTTAATGCATGTACAATATTTGCTAACTCTAGATCATGTGCGACATAATTTCTCTCATGCTCTTTTAGTTTTCTAGACTCATGACATACCACATGATCCTTTTGACTAAGAAATACACCAAGCCCTTCTTTGCATGCATTAGTGCACACAATAAGATATTCATCTGGGTCTGCAATATTCAATATTGGTGCACTTATCAAGATGTATTTCAACTGTTGAAATCTCTCTTCATACTTAGAAGTCCATTCAAATTTTACTCCCTTCTTTTGCAAAGAAGTGATTGGGATTGCAATCTTTGAATTTTTTTTATGAACCTTCGATAACAACCGGAAAGAACCATGAATGATCTAACTTTTGTCACATTCTTGTGCGCTAGCCATCCTCTAATGGCCTCTATCTTCTCAAGATCAACTTTTATCCCTTTCACTGAAATTATATGCCCAAAGTAGTGAATATTCCTTTGGTAAAAGATGCACTTACTTAGCTTAGCATACAACTTATGCTCTCTTAGAACTTGCAACACCATTCTTAAATGTTTCTCATGTTCCTCTTTTGATTTAGAGTAGACGAGTATATCATCTAGGAACATAATCACAAACCGGTCCAGGTACTCCCTGAACACTCCATTCCTCAAACACATAAAAATTGTTGGGGAATTTGATAGCCCAAATGGAACTACCATGAATTCATAATGCTCATATCTTGTTCTGAATGTTGTCTTGTTGATGTCTTCTTCCTTTATCCTTACTTGATGATAGCCTGATCTCAAGTCAATCTTAGAAAATATTCTTGCACCCTTCAACTGATCAAACAAATCATCAATTCTTGACAAATGATACTTATTCTTTATGGTGACCTTATTAAGATATCTATAATCAATATACAACCTTAAGGTTCCATACTTTACTTTACGAAAAGAACTGGGGCTCCCCAAGGTGACACTTGGGCGTACATACCCCTTCTTCAAAAATTATTCAAGATGCATATGTAACTCTTTTAGTTCTGGTGTGCCCATTCTGTAAGGTGCCTTAGACATTAGGTCATCTCCTAGCACCAAATCAATAGTGAAATCAATGTCTATTTTTTATGGTAGTCCTGGAATTTCTCTAAAAACATCTTCAAAATCCCTCAAAACTAGATGGTCTTCAACGCTTGCTAGTTTTTCTTTGTCTACCTCCTCCATATGGGCTGCAAACATCTGACATCCTTTCCTAAATATCTTCTTCAACTGCATAGCTGAAATCTCTCTAACAACTACAACTCTTGGAATGCCTTGAATCTTGCCTTGCTACCCTTCCTCATCAAGACATGTGATTGTCTTGTTGTAATACTCTAGGACAACATGATGTTTTTCCAACCAATCCATTCCAATTAGACAATCATATGAACCTAGTGTTATGATGTTTAAATCCACCTTTGTATTGAGTATGTTCATGTCTATCAAACAATCTTTAACCAACTCATTGATTTTCCTCTTAGCCCCTGTGGCTAACTGAACTAACCAAGATTTATTATGCTTAATTATTTGCAAGCGAAATATTTCAACAATGTTATCATTTATGTAACTATGGCTAGCTCCAGAATCAATTAAAATTACTATGGGCTCATTATTGGTCTTACCTTCCACTTCAATCATGGGAGATTGATATTTATCTTGCTTGTTATCCAAGGCTACATAAATCCTTGGCATGGTTCTGCCCATGTCTTCCACTAATTCATCCTCTTGAATGTTGTGGATAATTCTCATTCTTTCTCCTTTGTGAGGGCAATCCCTATATAGATGATTTCCCTCACATCACCAACATTGCACTGGCTTCTTCCTTAGCCTTTTTCCAAATGAATCTGCAGTCTTGTGTTCATTTTGGGCGACTTGATCTTGCTGATTTTCTTAGGAATTATTCCTAAAAAAGGGTGGATTAAAACCCTTCTTCCTTTGAACCTTTTTACCCTTCATCTTGTCATTCCAAGATTTTTGGAAAATTGGTCTTCCTTTACTCTGCTCATACAGACGCCTTGCTCTCCTTATGGTTTCATCCAAGGTTTTGGGGTTATCATATTGAATCTTATCACTGTAGAAAGAGGGTAACCCACTCATAAACCTTTGGATTTTTACCTTATCATCCTTGATGAAGTCAACATACTTTAACAATTCAAAGAACCGCTTCTCATATTCCTCCATTGTCATGGTTCCCAACTTGAGTTCAAAGAAATCTGTCATCTTTCTTTCATAGTAATTCTCGAAAAAATATTTCTTTTGGAAATATCCCTTGAAATACCTCCATGAGATTCTTTTCTCATCAAGGTTCTTGGCTTGCTTAAGCTAATCTCGCCACATCGTTGCCTTCCCTTGCAAGTGGTAGGTAGAAATTCTAGCTTCTACCCGGGATGGGTAATCATGTAGTTGGAAATATTTCTTCATTTCCAACAGCAAGGCCTCAATATATTATCTTTTCTTATGCTTTCCATTGAAATTTGGTGGCTTAATCTTTCTGAGTTCACCCTGCAAGATGTCTGCCTCAGGTATTCTCCTCTGCCTCTGAATATGAGACACACTTGGGCTACTCCCTGGACCTAAAATTGCATGAGTTCTTCTGATGGAATGCCTTGGAGAATGATGGTGTCTACTCATGCTTCTTGACTGCCTATCATTCCCATGATCATCTCTTTTTCTATGAGATCCTGATGTTGATAATTATCTAGCACTAGTTTCTTGCTTGGTGTCAAAGTCCTTGTTAACTTGCTTCTATAGCATATGTAGGATTTGAAGTATCTCTTCTTGAGCCTTCATAATCCTCTCATTACCAACTCTATATATTTGCACTTATTTTTGCAGGCTTCTCAGAGTTATAGTCCCATGCACATCTCTTCTCCCATTAGACTCAGTCTCAGCATTACCCATGCTGGTATGCAGACCTCCAATTTATTCTTCATGGCTGTAAAACCCTTGAGCATCCTCCATGTCTCTAGTTCTCATGTAGGAACTAAAGTCTTATTTTATGTATCTCTAATTCTACAAGACTTTGTTGTTAGAATTAAGCATATTGCAAAAAAATATCAATTAGATTACAGGTCATTCTTCGTTTTAAATTATGAAGAATACTAATGCACTACTCGCAAGTAGGATTCCTTAAATGCATTCATTTTCAAAACAAATTTCCAACGATTTTCCTCATGCCTCAATCTGAGTTTCGAGTGGAAAGTTATGGTGGAAAAATAGTGAAGGAATATTCAGTAGCATGTGCAACATAGTAGAAATGCTCAACAACCGTCTGATCATTTCTTGATTAGATATTTGTCATTGATCTGTATTAATGGATTCACCGTGGATATAAGTCATACCTTTTCTTCATTTTAGGCTTGCGTTCTCCAATTTGCATCATCCAGTTCCACCGCACTTAACTTGCTCCCATTCTTAGAAAATTTACTGTATTCACGGGTTCGCGGGTGGTGGACTCATGGAGTCATGGTATATCTTCATACCTTCCATGAACCCGCCACCAACACTTAGCTTATTTTTCCTTCATAGACTCGTGGATTCACGAATGCATAATTTTGTAACCTTCCTTTAATAAGTCCATCCAAGAGGTCTCTGTTAGCACTCTGTAATTTGCCCAAGGCTGTGAGGCAGTCACAGAGGCAACATCAAAACCACTTCGAGTCTTGGATCTAGCCCTCCAAGACTCAGAGAGGGATCTCTCTGTCTGATATAGCTTTGTTTGAGGAGGTATTAGGCTAGTTATGAAGAACATGGGTTGGGTTTTTTAAATGATTGATTTGGAACAGCAAGGAGGGCCATTGGGAAAATGGGGTCTGCACTTTAAATAAGGAGATTCACTCTCCGCTCTGGACAAAGTTATTTTACATAGGGAAAGGTAGTGAACGTCTTGGATCGAATTGAGTTTTAATGATGTTGACTTGAGGAAGAAAAGTGGAGGAAAAAGCCAGGAAAGGGAGCAACTAAGAATTCCTAAGCTGGGCTCTTTAGATGAATAACATAAAGATTATCACAAGCTGAGAGGCAGAGTATCTGCTGATAAATTCTGCCTCTATGACATTCCTTCTGATAATAAGAACTGAAAACAAATTGAAAGATAACAGGAAAATAATTTAACAGAGGAAAACACCACCAATACACCCACACAAGAATCCTGTGAAAGAAAACATGCTCATTGCAGATTGCTTATCTCAAAATTACAAAGAAGAAGAGGTCTTCTGGTCATGCATAACCCACAGTCCAGTCCAGGAACCTCACAGGTCGAACCCTTTTACATTAAAATCATATGGATAAATAGGATAGACCATCCCAATTAGTTTCGGAAGTCGGTTTAACCACCTCGGCCAAAAATAGCCACCACTCCCACAAAATTTGGAGTTTTTTGCCATGAAAAACGGACCGGTTTTCTGTGAAACAGGGGTCCAAACAGACGTGATTTTATCTTCAATGATGACACCTAGGAAAAAAATGAAAGAGATTATTGTAGATGGGCATGTGCTGGACAAAAACCTCCTTCGGTTTCGCCAAATTCGTCCCCAGCTGGCCGTAACAGCTCCTGCAAGATCGGGACTGAAACGGAAAATTGAAAATATGGAAAAATAGGCCTTGAAGATGTCTTTGATTCTCCTAGCTCGTAGCTCCATTGAAAAAAATGAAAGAGGTTTTTTTTCTTCAGCCCGTACTGAGAAAAAACCTCTCTCATATTTTTAAAATCCGTCTCTGTTTGCCCAAAAAATTATCTGGAAGATGACATGGTAAAATAGGCAAAAATGGTAAATTTTGGAAAAA
>JASDQU010104272.1:230311-244597 GCA_032191745.1 Picea mariana
CTGGAGAGGTGACAATGATGTTCAACAAAGGCCTTTGTTGAATATTTGTCCAACCATCCATGACGATTGAACACCCATAAACAACCCATGATTTTCTAAGGCCTTCCATCAACCCTTGCATTTTTGAGACCCCTCTATCTAACAATGTTGTCCTCATTTTATTGTAACCAGGGGGTTGAAATGATGGGCCAGCAGCAATGACTTTCCTTATCATCTCTTTGTAGAGAGGAGAACGGGTGGCATTAAAAGATATTCCATTAGCAAAAAAAAATTCAGCCATTGCATCATATGCCTCCTCCTTGCATTGTGTATTGAACATCTCTACAACAACAAGTTTCTTACTTGAAATAGTGTTACTGGAACACCCAATTGAATCAACTTGATCATGCTCATCGGTTGCTCCATGAGAGGACTCCATTGAGCCAAGAACTCTTGGTTTTTTAAAAATGGAACGTTGTCCTCCTCTGTCTCTGCAATAATAGAACCACATGTGGCAGCCATGTGAAGTTTAGTCATCTCAACTCTTTTTTCCAATGAGCAGGTGCATATTTTTACTCCATCCCCCAGAATAGCCAATAGATGATGGTAAATTCTAGTGTAACTTCCCTTAAACACATGACTGCAAAGGTTGCATAACCATTGCTCTGAACCACCATTGTTCTTCCTCTTGTTTTGGGTGACTTTCTTCACAAATTGCAACAAAGGTTTCTTGACATTGATGGCATTGGAAACCAAGTTTTCAGTTGACTCAAGGATTGATGGAGAAGAACTGTCCATCTGATATTTTTTGCAGATTTCAACAAATCAGTGGATATAATTCATGAACAATAATAGTTAAAAATTAAAAATTTAATAAGCATTCACTAGTGTTGCTAAATGTAAATGATAAATCATAACTGTTTTTAGTTTTACAGTTCTGAGTTTATTGTTTTAAATTTTTAGTTCTACAATTCAATGTTTTAAGTTTTAAAATTTATTTTTAGTTTTACAGTTTAGTAGTTCTAAGTTTATTGTTTTAAGTTTTAATTTTATTTAAGTTTTAACTTTTAAACATTTTAACTAAGTAATAAATTAATAATATATCATTTAATATTAAATGATAATATTAATACAGTAATACTGTAATACTAAATTATAAATACGATACATCATACTGTATACAATATTAAATTTTAATATTCAATAAAAATTTTAAAATTTAAATTAAACTAAAAAATCATAAATGTTACTATTTAAATTTTTAAACACGTAAACTAGTAAACTTTAAAGTAACTAAACATCAAAATTTAAAAATTTAAATTAAATTACTAAACTTAGAACTGATAAATGAAATCGACATTTAATTTTTATTATTTAAAAATTAAAATTAAACTAAACTCGTACCTGTAATGCGCGGAATCGCCGGTTGCTGGTGTTGAAGTGTTGAAGACTGGAGTTTGGATTGAAGACGGTCGCGCGGAATACTTGGTATGAACCGGCCCTTCAAACAACGATTTTGCAAACGCTAGAATGGGTAAGCCTGCAACGAGTGTACGTGAGAACACAGGGATAACAGTTGCCTGCAGCGAAAGACCAGGGAAAACACAGACCCGATCGTAAATGAGCACACGGGGAGAATAGTTGTGTGCAGCGAAAGAAAGAGAACGCAGGGAGAAAATGTGAAGACGTCGATGCGTAGTTTTAGCTTTTAGGGTTAGGCCAACAAACTTTTTTACGTTTTTTATTATTATTTGAAGTCGTGGGCTCTAGGGAAGGTCAACCGTCCCCCATTTCTGTCGGGGACGACAGTACCGTACCCTATAAGTACCCGATTTAGCCCAGGAATGGATAGGGGACCACTTAGATGTCCCCAGGTCCCCAATGGAGTCCTCGACCATTTAGGAACGTTTCCTAGGCGTTTTTAAGTCCCGGGTACGAGGGAACGCATGGTACGTGGATTTTTTTGGCGGGGAAGGGTCCCCGTGCAACATAGATAATATATGTTGTTGATATGTGTTCACATCTAACTGGTTATAAATGACAACAATGAGTAATGAGTTAATGGTGATTGTTAATTAAGGAGTTTTGTGTAAGAAGGAAGTTTTGGGAAAAAGAGCCATATACTGTTCACCCCCCCCCCTCTCGGTGTAGTTGGTGTGTCCAACAGTTCCTTCGTCCCCGGCAACAACGCAAAAATATGTTAACGCTATAAGTTGTCTCTAGACTGCTATAGAGCCAAGCCTAGCACATGTTAATTATTGCAAAGGTTTTCTTAAGTTTGAGTTGGTGGATCAGGAAAACTGAAAGAGAAAGAATGAGACAAAAGACGAATTAACACATGTAAAGATCAATGATCAATACCATTGGGCATGGAGTCTCTGACATATTTCATTGATAAAAAATAATAAAACTGACTATCAGACAAGAAGTTGCTAATAGCATGGATAGGTAGAGGAAAGATGAAAACAAACTACAGAAAATACAAGCATCATTGTCAAATCGGAGTTACATGATCCATAAGACTGAATATTCAATAAACAAAAAATATTTCGGAGAATGAAAACTTGACATCTGAAAGAAAATTACTAAAACAAAGTAAGTACACTAAACAATTAATGTACACGAATTATGCACTGCATCAGTTCTATTCAAATAAGAGGAAGAAATAATATGGAAACATGATAGAAAATACAGACTAATAAGCATGTTCTTCATATAGCTCTGATGTTGAAAAATATAAAAGAAAAATTCCCTTAGGTTTACAAATCATGCATGGGCCTATTCCCTAAAGTGCCTCTCTTGAGACTCCTCCAAGAACCCTAATTTCTCTCTCCTGGTTACATTTCAAATCTATCTTTATCGAAAATTATCATCCCCAATTATTACTAATTTTAGGAATATAGTTAATTATGAAACAAATAAAACTTCAAATAAGTCATAAAATCTGGAAATGATAAGATCTAATTCGGATTGTTGAGTGTTTGTTTGGATCTTCTGCCCAGAAAGGTGGATTTGAATATGCAACTGGTAACATAAAATCTGGAAATATTCAATCTAATTAGATAAGGATGATTGTGTGCCTGGAAATCTGGTAATTATTGAAACTGCTTCCTTGAAATTATTTGTTTTCCAATAGTCCATTGTTGTCTAAAAATTCCCATCGAATCCCTGTATATTTTGGGGTATGATTGACCCTTTATCCAATAAATTTATACCTTTAATCTCCTCGAGTACCCAATTTTAGAAAGATATTTTGGATCCATTGTCTCAATTTTGGATAAATTTTCTTCCATCAAAGGCAACTGCATGAAATGTACAAAGTGAGTTTCAAGGCCATAAGCAAGCAATTATGCTCCTTCCAATATCACACCTGATAGTCCTACATATTTACCCAAAAATCCTGGAAATGTGATAAGAAATGTGATGCACCAACATCAAGCTACAGTCCCAATCCTATCTCTGGTATTGCAAATAAAGTGTTCTCTGTTACTACCAAAAATTTAAACACAAATCTCTGTTACCACCAAAAATTTAAACACAAATCGTGAATTCCTCCCATGGCATTTGATCGTGTGGATAAACTGAATCACCAACGAAGAGTTGTTCAATTCCAGACCTGTGGTAGATTTCCCTTTCTGGACAGGGCACTTGGAGAGGCGATAGGAAGAGTTTGTATGGTCTCACCTCTGCATTAACGATTTTTGACGTAAGCTCCTTCACAACTGGTGAATAATGACATATTTGACTCCTCCTTTACACACCTCAAATCATTATTGTTATAAGAGCTCCACACTCGGCACCTGTGCAATCTGTTTTGCTTCTTTTGGGACTTTATCCCATATGCATTATCACCAATACATTAGACGTGTTTAAATTGACCGATGTTTGCATGTATTTTTGACACGTTGTGCACAAATTATACTCCTTCGTGGGCCCTCATTTTTCATGGATCTTGGAGTTTTAGTGCTCAATAACTTGACACATGTTGTTGATTACTTCTCGGTGACTGTGTTGTCAATTAAAGTATTGCCCTTGGTCACATAATTAGAGATAGGGCTTGATGAATAGGCCCAACATTTTTTATTATATATAAAAAGGACTTCGGATGCCATCCCTTAGTGCTTGGTGTTGTCGATTACTTCCTTGTGACTTGAGCTCAGGCTTGGTTCTTGGTGCTTTACACTTGGGCTTGCAATTTTGGATTTAGCCCTTTATGCTAGCCTTAGACTTAGAGATTGGGCCCATTGATCAGAAATCCTATTATTTTTTTTATCAAACATTTTGACCACAAAAACTATGAAAATTTGACTTGATCATAATAAGTTTTTGTGAGATGATGAAAAATTTGACAAAATAATGTATAGGATAGCAATTCCCACAAAACTGTGGTTGGTAGGAACAATGTTTTTTCTATGCTACAAGAATGACAACATTCTTATAATCATGTAGTTTAAGGTACTAACAGTTGGCATGCTTCCTCCCATGTTTTTCATTGTTTCAACCTCCTGAATGTTGTGGAAAATCGTCATTCTTTGTTCTTTGTGAGGGAAGTCCCTATATAAGTTATTTTACTCACATCCCCAACATTGAACAGGTTGTTTCCTTGGCCTTTTCCCAAATGAATCTGCATTCTTTTTCTCATTTTGGGTTGACTGACCTTGTTGATTTTCTTGGGAGTTATTCCTAAAAAAGGTGGCTTAAAACCTTTTTTCCTTTGATCCTTTTTCCATTTCATCTTGTCATTCCAAGATTTTTGGAAAATTGGCCTTCCTTTGCTTTTCTCATAAAGGTATCTTTCTCTCCTTATGCTTTACTCTAAGGTCTTGGGGTTTTCATATTGAATCTTGTCACTATAGACGGAGGGTAACCCACTTAGAAACCTTTGGATTTTGAACTTCTCATCCTTGATGAAGTCAACATACTTCAAAAATTAAAAGAACCGCCTCTCATATTCCTTCATTGTCACGGTTCCCAACTTGAGTTCAAAGAACTCTTTCATTTTTCTTTCATAATAATGCTTGTACAAATATTTCTCTTGGAAATATCCATTGATATGCCTCCATGAGATCCTCTTCTCATGAAGGTTCTTGGCTTGCTCAAGTTTATCCCACCACATGGTTGCCTTTCCTTGAAAGTGGTAGGTAGAAATTATAGCTTCTACCCGAGATGGGTAATCATGTAGTTGGAAATATTTCTTCATTTCCAACATCCAGGCCTCTACCTTTTCTCATTTTCTGTGTTCACCATCGAAATTAGGTGGCTTCATTTTCCTGAGTTCACCTTGCAAGATGTATGCCTTAGGCCTTCTTCTTTTCCTCTGAATAGGAGACACACTTGGGCTACTCCCTGGCCATAAACTTTTATGATTTCTTCGAGTGGAATTCCTTGGAGAATGACGGTTCCTTCTCATACTTCTTTACTACCTATCATTTACATGATCATCCATTTTTCTATGGGATTTAGATGTTGATACTTGTCTAGCATTAGTTTTTTGCTTGGTGCCAGAATATTTTATAACTTTCTTATGCAACATGTTTAATTTATGAAGTATATTTTCCTAATCCTTCATAATCCTTTCATTATCATCCTCGTAACTATGCACTTCCCTATGCAGGCTTCTCATAGTCACAGGCTCTTGCTTATCTCTTTTTCCATTTGACTTTGTCTCAACATTCCTCATGATGAAATGTATACCTCTTAGCATCTTCCATAACTCCAATCCTCATATAAGAACTAAATTTTATTTATGTACCTCTAATTCTACAAGAAATGTGCATGTAATAATTATTGTTAGAACATGTGTATTATAAAACATTTCATTAATTAGAATAATATTGTTTCATCATCAATTTATGAAGGGAAAATTACATCAATTCACACTATGATTCATTAAATGCGTTCATATCTGAAATATCTTTACAATGGTTGTACTCATGCCTCAATCTGAATTATGAGTGAAAAGTTACAACAATTTCATGTTGCATTTCCACTCTTTTACTGCTACAAAAATCTATTTATTAATCTCTGGAAGATTTTATTGCTCAAATCAGATTTATGGGTGGACATATGTCTTCTAATCCTCAATACCTTTCCAAAGACTATTCACTTGCTCCAATCCGAGCTTCGAGCTGAAAGCTATGGCTTCTTGAAAAACCATTTTCACCCCATTCTGTGCATTTTCTCTACTCGTGCAATTTTATTGAAATGTCAACTTATGTCAACTGCAGAAGAAAATATGTGAGGAACTGGAGAAATTTTTGTATTATACATAGATAAAAATAACAAGAAGGAATTCATAAAAACTCTCATGATTGAAATCTGATGTTCCAATAAAAAACTATAGCAATATGTAATCTGCAACTTTGTCCCTTTTCACTCATTTTTCTAGACTTTTAATTTTTAGCAGAATTGGGCAGAAGTGGCTATCTCTCAATATGTGCACTTCTGGAAAAAATTCAAAAAACCAAATTTGTTTTTATTGATGATTATATAAAAATTAGACTAAATAAAATTTTCTAGTTTTGTGATCTAGGGTCACTTTTCCTTCTCCGAAAACCTCAAAAATCCCTAAAAAGTGGCCCAAAATAGTGGATTTAAGCATATTTCAGTGTTCCCATTCCAATCCCCATTGTATTTATTCAGTTCCTTCATGGGTTATTTCTGTGTCTACTTTTTGGACTCTCCCCAAGAGTTTTGGCTTAATCTAGACTTTTGTCAATGATCTGGACCTAGATCTTTAAAAACCATTATTTTGCAATTTCTACCAAATCCAAGAAGAATTGGAAAAGGGCCCTCTCTCGTGATTTTGTAGGCCTCCTCTCTGTGGAAAAAACCCATAAGTTTCATCCCAATATGTTGTAATTTTCTCTAGTTATGTCCAAAATAAGAAAAAGGCCCCAAATTTTTTTTTTTTTTTTTGAGAAACTATGGAACAATTTTGTATATGTGCAATCTGCATGGTCAATCTCAGGTCAGAAGCAATCTGGACCATTGATCTACTCTTTATCGACCATAATCAACCTAATTTTTCCTTTTGCGCACACAATACTTCCCCAAACTATCGATATGATCGTCGATCATCAACCCAACTCCCCGACGACAGACTTGCACACAACTCCAACCCGACCGACCTAGTCATCAGTCGTCTGTTGTCGATGACCTTTGTTGGAAAATGAAACTCTCAACAAATTCGGTCAACGCCCGACCATCGACTCATCGACGATCAACGATTCCCGACAGTTGTCGAATACACTTTCCCAAATCGGTCGATTTGACCATCGACCATTGGCCACTTCTGTTGGTTGACATGGAAACTGTTGACATGGCATTGTTATAGCCCTAAAATGCCCTACCTATGCATACATGGCATTGGCCTTTCTACTTGCACAATTTTCCAAATTACTGTTGAGGATTTCTCGTTAAAAAACCATTTTTTGGATCATGTATGCGCCCTGCTGCACTATTTTCCACGTACATATGCTAGCTGCATACTAGAAAACCCACGTACATACACTAGTTGCACACTAAACAACCTGCGTTTACCTCCAAAAGTTGTAAGGAATTCGGTGGAGTTTACAGGCTATAGAGGGTTTCCCAACCAATTCACTCATTGTAGCCTGTCCCCAAACCGAATAACTATCATTTTGTCATATAAAAGGAGGTCTTGGGGTCCCATTCCATCATCAAGCATTAGAACAGGGAAACTCTACCAAAATCCCTTCCCCTTTTAGCCCAAGATTTGTAGCCCTTTCTGAGATTTGTCCTCAACATTCCTCCCCCATCCCTCTCCCTATACAATCCCTTCCCTACTTCCCAAGGAGATCAGTTGATTGTGAGAGGTATTATGGGAATGATGCACTTGGAGCAGTAGTAAGAGGAGCTTGTACCAGGTTCGCAGAGCGTCTGCCAACAAGAAGATTGTAACTTTTGTAATCTTCACATATGAATAAAAGAATTATGTTTATGTCCCAAATATTATGTTTTTGTGCCTATTTGATTAATGCATTCACATTTGTATCTGAACCCTAACATTGATAAGTAGAGATAGAATGTATTGTATCTTTGTTGTTTAAATTGTTTGCAGGTCATCTTTGGGAGGAGACCAATAGTCCAAGAAACTACAAAGGAGAAGGAGGTTAACACCAGCCAAAAGGACCTAAGGTACACCATTTTTTCCTTCTCTAATCTTTTAAGTTCAGATTATTTGGGGTAGTTTAGAAATAGGATTGTATTTTAAGGGAGATGAATGCTCTTCCTATACTTCGACCCAATATAGTAATAGGGGGATTTTCTCCGCTAGTAGGCATGACACGTGGATGTTGATGTTTCATGACACATCATTTTGAGGTGTCAAATTGGGTGACGTGGCATGACATTTGGATGATAACGTGGCATGACACATCATTATCCTCTTTCCCCATCGATCATCGACCAATTCTCTTGTATAGCCTAGACACCTCACCAACTTTGGTCGACATTGAACCACTGGTGCATCGACCATCAACGACTTCTCTTGCTTGATTCAAGCATTTCGTCAAAATTGGTCGACCCCCAACCATTGACCCATCGACCATCGAAAATATTCATTGGCGATTGAAAATACTTCGTTGGATTTGGCCGACCCTCGACCGTCAACCATCGGTGGTCAGAGATGTCTTATGGCCAACACAAACTCTTCATCATTTCGTTCGATTTGTCCATCGGTCGTCGACAATTTCTCTTAGTGAACTTTAACACTTAGAAAAAATTTTACTTTTCTCAGATTGATTTGGACTGCTGATCTAATCCCTTTCACAACCCCATATTTAATCTTGGTCATTGATGTCATCAACCCTTCAAATGGTCAAATCTTTATGAATTTTTAAATTTATCATAGTGAATCTCAGTCACCAATCATGAGATAAAACATGATCTCAGTCGTCGATTCTCCAAACTACCTGTAACTCTATAGGTGGCCATTAAAACTCTAATTTTGATCATTCGAGGTCAAATTTTGATCTGAAACTTCACCGCTCTACTCCATTAACCCTCTCAAACTGTCCAAAGTCATTAGAACTTAGATTTCTCTCTAAAATATTTTTTTTTCCCAAACCCGTCAAAGACAAACTCTGCAATGAAAAATTTCACAAATTCGCAGCCATCTTAGCCCATACAAGCCCGGTGTTTGAACCAGAGCTCTGATACTATAATGTAACGTCGCCTAGCCCAACCAAGGGACATTATGGTTTGAAATACACATAAAAACAAAATTTATGCTAACTAAATTAATTCTCTTACTGTTAGTCGATTTCCTGTAGCTTTCAGCTACGAATTAAAACATATTTAGCTATTATCTAGAACCATAAAATAGATGCATCTACAACATGCCAATAATCAACATGAAATGCAGTTTAATCATTGACACAACAACATATAAATCATTCTTAAATACACAAAGTTCATGCACAACAAATAACTCATGAAATAACACAACAACAAGATAAAACAATTATCTTTAAACAAGAGTTGTGCAACCAGCTGTTTGGGATGGACGTTCCATCCAACCATAGACTGATTGTTCCAAATCTCAAAAAAAAATCACCCCCGAGATAAGGCTAGAAATTCATAAAAGAGGGTGGTCTCTCACAATCCACTCACAGCTCATAAAACTCACAACCCAAATGATATTCTCCTATAGCTATCACGATTTTCCACTAGCTCTCTTCCTCTTGACCTATCCAACCCAAAGAATGTACCCCTTCACTGATATTAGTCCCACGGGAATCTCATTTGTTTATTAGGGTCTCTCTGGCACAGGCAACTAGGAATCCCTCAGCCAAGAACTCAAGGGAAAATGTTGCTAGGAAATCTATCAGCAAACCAACAACAAACACTTGTTGTTTTAGTGCAACTCACATAGGATTTCACTCTTTGGGCCTAGAAACCGGGCTCTTCAATTTTCCATCTCCAAATCACTCCAATTACGATCCAGTATGCTCTAGAATTCACCCTCCATGGTTGCACCAGCTCTAAGCTCTCTTTATTTCTCTCTCCTTGCTCCTCATGCTCAAAAATTGACTCACGAAAAATTGTTGTCCCAACCCATATGAATTTCCTCTCTTTGTCTTTCCTTTATTAACTCACACACTTCCCCAAGATGATTGTACTCAACCCCCATGTGCCCAATAACTTTGGGATGTGACTACTCACACCCACCCTCTTACATGTATTCAATTATTGGCTCAGGGAACACTCGATAAAAAATGGGAAGGCTCATATACAAATAGAAAATTTAGGAAAATGGGTTAAATTAATATACATGGGTATTTCCCCCTTGGACACCTATTGGCCATTATCCTAGACACTCCCCCCTCTTGTGGATTAATTCATCCCCCATCTCTTTTCCATGTCCCCTTAGCAGTTGGCATCACATTTTTATTATTAAAACATTGAAATACAATTCACATATTACATCGCTTTGGCTGTAGCCACAAATTATATCTACACAAACATTAATTAAACTGGGAATTGGAGTGGGGATGTTACATGAATCATGGCGACATTTAGACATATATTTACATACTAGGGAAAACAAGGTGTTATATTCCCCTCCCCCTTAAAGTAACACCGTCATCGGTGTTCTATCTGTTGACATAGTTACTATGCACAACAGTGAATAAAAATGGGTATGTGTTTCTCATGGCATCCTCTAACTCCCAAATGGCCTCATCTGCTCCAAAATGTTTCCACCGCACCTTGACCTACATGATGGCTTGGTTCCGAAGGAGGGTCTCTTTCATTTCTATTATGCATTGAGGCTCAGGTTAGAATTCTCCCTTGGGTTCCACCTGAATCACAAACCAATCAATTACATAATTAGCATCATGAACATATTTCTTAAGCAAAGATACATGGAAAACATTGTGTTCTTTCATTGTGGGAGGTAAGGATAGCATGTAGGCTATCGGTCCCACTCTCTCAAGAATTAAAATGGTCCACAATATCGTGGTGCCAACTTGGCACAAGTTCCCATTCTTAGGGAGCTTCTCTTAGGTTTGATCCAGAGATACACATGTTCTCCCACTTTGAACTCCCTTTGAGTTTTATTCTTGTCTACATAACTTTTCTGCCTGTCTTGAGCCACTTTCAAATTCTATTTTATCTTTGTTATTTCTAGTTCCAATTCCTTTAACATGTATGGTCCAAGAGTGATCTGGTCTACCATATTATCCCAACTGATTTGGATGTTACACATTCTTCCATATAATGCCTCAAAGGGGCTCATCTTTAATGACTCTTGATAGCCATTGTTGTAAGAAAATTCTACTAAGGGTAAGTAGTCTTCCCACTTCTTGGGATGATGCATTACATACATCCTCAGCATGTCCTTTAATACCCAGTCCACCCTCTCTGTTTGTCCATCAGTTTGGGGATGGTAATTTATGATAAATGCTAAATAAGTCCCAAAACTTGTGAACAAATATTTCCAAAAAAATGAAGTGAACTTGACATCACGATCTGATATGATCATCTTTGGAATGCCATGCAACCTGAAAATATCCTTCATAAAAATATTAGCAATGTCAATTTCTTTGTAGGTAGATTTCACTAGAATAAAATGAGCTTCCTTGCTCAATTTATCCACGAAAACCATGATTGAATCATTTAATTTTGTTGTCCTTTGTAGTTCGATAATGAAGCCCATTGAAATGACTTCCCATTTCTATTCTGGAATTGGAAAAGATTGCAATAGCCATGTTGGGTGTGTTGTGCTTGTTTCGTCATTTGGGTGAGAAAAACAAGGGCACTTACAAGTCTAGTTGGGCCTGCTAGACAAGACAAAGGTTAGTGCATGAGTTAGACAATCCAAGCACATGAAATAAACAAGGAAATAAACTAAAAACAACTAATGAAATAAAACTAGAATGCATAAGAAACTTTGAACCAAAATCAATCAACCAAATGACCAAGATTATGCCACCAATGGATAACTATATTAGTTGGAAAAACATCGTAGAGAAAGGAGGACTTATGGATCCCATCTTCCTCCTTGGGAGGGCTCTTGAGTTCCCTAATGGAGAGCTCTTCTTACAATGATAAACTAGAAAGAAAATGGTGAAGAAATCAAATCATATTCCCTCAAGAGGTGAGTGGAATGGCCTATTGGAATGTTGCTAGAATGCTCCAAGGAGAAAAGAAGATTCTCAAGGGAGGATTGAGGCAGCATAAAAATACTATGGAAATCTTAAATTCTTAGTGCACCCATGGAATCCATTTATAGCATGTCTTCAAGGCATTATTCAACTGGTTCTTGGTGTGAACAAGAGGCCCTTTAGGGCACCCTTTGGTCCTTGACTAGCCCCCCATTTGGATTCAGCTCAGATCTGAGGGTCAAATCAAGTTGGGATATGGTCCATAAGTGGTTGAGGGGCCGACAAGAACCATAAATGCGTCGTTCACAAGTGTGTGTGGATTTTCTCGTACACAGTCATGCATATGGCACATTGTGCGCTCTACGGGCTTCTTTGCCCCACACACTGTGCGTGCACTTACTCTAATCAGCGCATGTCAATTTTTGTCCAGTTGTATAGCTTTTGCTTCTTGGAAATGCATTTTTGGTGTTGCAGGTGAACTAATAGGTGTTTGGAACTGATGTATTTCTGTAACCATTTGCATGCAATGTTGCGGACGAAATTTCAATGATAATAGGGTGCTTGTGTTCTAATTTTACCTGTTGACATTCCAAGCATTTGGCAATGTACTAAGTTGTCCTTTTTCATTCCCGACCAAAAATACAACTTTCTTGTGGCTGTTATCATTTTTTGGCATCCAGGGTGACTAGAATATGGGCTTCTATGGAGCTCATCCATTATGAACCTCTTCAAGTTAGCTAAACATTGGACATACAATCTGCCCTTGTAGGTCAATAAGTTGTTCTCTAATAGTTGGTATCCATTGTACTTTGGCCCATTTGGCTTTTATTCCAAGTATGCTTTTACACTCCTGAATTTTTCATCTTCTTCTTGTTCTTTTCTTATTCTCTCCTTGATATCTTATTCACATGTGCTTATGGTAGCCATGTGAATGATGTGCATACTTTTGATAAGTGCATATGCTACTCGGTTTTCCTTACCTTTAATGTGTTATATTTCAAAATCAAATTTACTGATAAGATCCATCCATCTAGCTTGTTTAACATTCAATTTGGGTTGGTCAAATAGACATCTTAGCCCATTGTGGTTAGCGATGAGTATAAACTTTCTTCCCAACAGATAGTGTCTCCACATATTTACAGCATGCACTGTGGAAACAAGCTATAAGTCATGAATCACATAATTAGTCTCATGTTCATTCAATTTTCTTGATTCATAACCAATTACATGACCATCTTGTATCAGAACTCCCCCGAGTCCCTCCTTGCAAGCATCTATACATACTAAGAAATCTTTATTTGAATCCACAATCTTCAGAATAGGTGCATGGATTAGAAGAGATTTTAACTGTTATAAACTAGCTTCACAATTTGTTGTCCAAACAAATTTCACTCCTTTCTTCTGAAGTGAAGTGATTTGGTGACTAATCTATGAGAACCCTTGTATAAATATTCTATAATACCCAGCCAGGCCCATGAATGACGTCACTTCTGTCACATAGTTTTGGTTTAGGGAGATTCATGATGGATTTAATATTTTCAAGGTCCATTGCTACTCCTTCCTCAGAAATAACATGGCCCAAGTAATGGACCTATTTCTGAAAGAAATCACATTTACTAAATTTGGCATACAATTTGTGCTCCCTTAACACTTGAAGCACTAACTTGAGGTGTTCCTCGTGCCCTTCCTTGTTCTTGGAATAAATCAAGATGTCATCAATGAACACTAACACAAATTTGTCCAAATATCTGTTAAGGACACTATTCATTAGGCACATAAAGGTGGTTGGTGAATTTTTAAGTCCAAATGGCACCACCAAGAACTCATAGTGCCCTTACCTTGTTCTGAAGGTAGTCTTGTAGAGGTCCTCATCTTTAATTTTTAATTGATGGTACCTAGACCTCAAGTCTATTTTTGAGATTGTTATAGCTCCTCTTAGTTGATCAAAGAGCTCATTGATCCTTGGTAGTGGGTACTTATTTTTTATAGTCATTTTATTCAACTATCTATAGTCAATGCACAATTTAAGTGTGCCATACTTCTTTTTAATAAATAAGGCAGGTGCTCCCCAGGGAGACACATTAGACCGTAAGTATCCTTTCTCTAACATTTCTTTCAGTTGTAGCTTAAGTTCCACTAACTTAGGCGTGCTCATTCTATAAGGTGATATAGACAT
>JASDQU010104272.1:245337-262589 GCA_032191745.1 Picea mariana
TCTTTAAGGATTTACTTTTCAAATTATATATCTTGGAGTTGTGCTCTACACTCACATTTTGTACATGGTGTGTACTTTTGTTCTGTTATGATATTTTAAGCATTTGGGATCATTACATATTATAACACTTGTATGGCATATAAGGGGCATCCTTTTCAACAACACTTCTTTACTTGTAGTGTTGAAATCTATCTCATACATATAGGTTTTTGCACTCCTTGTAAGGTTCTTTTCTTTCCTTCCCCATCTTCACACTCTAAGTTCTTATTATAACTTAATATTATTTTATTATAATAATATTATTATTTTAATATTTTATTAATATTATTTTATTAATTTTTGGTGCATCTGCCTTAATCTTTAAGGCTATGACTCATATGTATTATAACGAAAATATTTTGATTTTATTATAATACATAATTAAACATAATTGTTATAAGCCATAAGGGTTAGCTTGATTAGTAGATTATCTTATGTGAAAATTTATGAAGGTTTCAAGATCAAATCCCATTAAATCCCTTGGGGTTACCTATGAAAGGCACAAGGTTGGGTCAAGCAAACTAGATCTCGTAGACATCTAGAAAGGCTCCAATGTGAACTATTCATGGATCCATGCATGTCTAGAGTAACCTTGGGATTTATTCATGCTTTTCTTACACAAGGAGATAGTTTAGAAAATTGCAATATCTTTCAAGTATATGATGAAAATACATTTTTTTTAAAGAATCCCAAGGGGCTAGCTCAATTGGTTTTTGCCAATGTTACAAGGAATTTGGTTAGTTTTGTACCAATAGATGCCCAGTTTCAATCCCCCTCAGTTAGGCACACTAGTCTATATTGACACTTTTACTAGGGTTGTCATCCATGAAAATGAGAATCATCATTGTGTTTCCCCGTGAGATTTTTCTTAAAGAAGAGAAGAAAAAAAAGAAGTAAATGTCATAAAAAATATATTATATTATTCTTATGATTTTTTAGGTATAAGACCTGGAATACCCATTTTTTATTTTTGATGGTAGGGTGATCATAGTTATCTTTCTAAGTTGAGTAGTGTGTATCCCATCTCTTTAGAAAAGGTGTTTCCTACTATGTTATGTTGTATTCTCTTCATTGATTCTTATACTTATGTTATTTCTTTGAATAAGGACATTATGGTTTTAAGTATTTCATTATTTTCTATATTGGGGGTTTATTATTTTGTTCTAATACTTTATGTGTAATTTTGGGGCATAATAAGTTGTATTAGTTATTAATATCGCTCGGAAAATCCAGAGTGGTCATTTTGAATAGTCAACGTTTCGGATCTCCAATCAGATCCATCATCAGGACAAAAACCGTCGAGTAGGAGAAGATGGCTACCTGGCAATAAATACAAGTTGTATTAGAGTAGGTGATTCTTCATATCAACATTTTTAAACAATACCATTTAATATAATAGTTATAACTTTGTCATATAATATCCAAATTGAATATTACTTGCATTATTTGAGAATGAAACAAACAAAGGTGCCACATTTTAGTGGAGATAAAGATGGAACTAAACCTAAACAATGGTTGAGTATTTTAAGGAAAAATTGGGGTTACATGTTTATCATACTATACTTGAGATGAAGGAAGTTTTCATTAAGGGGTTTGGGGTACAATGTCTTTTCATTTTTCCGAAGTCAATATTAAGGGGTGGTGTTAATGTAATATGTGTGGCCTTAGCTTTTATCATTATTGAATGTCTTCTAATACCATCATGGTTATGTATCTAAATCTTTAGTGGTCAATCTATGGTCCCATGTGTTGTAGTTGGTGATCCTAGTGACCTACACATAGGATTAGGGCCAGGTTAAATCTAATCTAAACACTTATAATTAAAAGGAGAGCCATGTTCCATTATAATTTTTTATTTTGTAGCATTCACATATAATATATATTGTATATTTAGGTATTTATTATTTTTATTTACATTATGCAATTTCATTTTATTTTGAGTATGGAATTTTCTAATTTCAACATTATGATTTCATTTTATTTTGAGTATGGATTTTCTAATTTCAACATTATGTGCTCTTTTAAAAGTTGAGAACAATGACCCATTAAAATAATGTATGAAATCTAAAAAAAAGGATTTGGTGAAGAGAAATTGTTTCATACATTCATTTTAATTGCAATATTTTTAAACCCCCGGATGGGGTGATAGTGCAGAACATGTGTCGCATGGAAAGGAATGGAGATGAATAACGAGGCATCAACCACGTGACAGGTGCGTGTTCCTCCCTACCTCCCACACCATGAATTTAAAGCAGCTTCATTGCTAACAGAGCATCATTAATCCTAGTGCGCTCTACTCTGGCCTCGAGTCCATTCGATGGATCCGCCATTACTCTGGTCACCTCTCCTCGTGTGTGTCCTTTCCTCTCAGTGGTCTTTACATCATGAATTTCAACAGCCTCGCCTTCAGCTCTATTATGTTCTGGCCAAGTCTTCCTGTGGTTTTTGCCCTCCTTTGGTGCTCCTTGGCCTTCTTCACCTTCTGCATGTGCCTTCTTGCCTTTTCTCTGCTTCAGCCATGCCGAGACTGCAAGGGAAGTCCAAACGCGGCTCAGCTTGGCAAAAAAATTGACTGCGTTTGGCAATTCGACCCCTGCCTACCCCTGCACCCTCACACACACCCTCCTCTCCAGCCTCTTCGGAGCAGTCCGCCCATAGTCTCAGCGGTCTTCCACCCCTCTCCTTTCCCTATGCATGCAAAATTGAATGGTTCGACCTCCTGGGAAACTCATTGGGCTTCAACCTAGAGCCAATACCAGACTTGGTCTCCTCTTCACAACCAGCCCCAATCGCTCCTCCCAATTCTCCTAGGAATTATGTACCTGAGCCTTCACTAGTGCATTTGCCACCGGTCCAATATCCACGTGAAGGTTTCTTTGGCAGCCATGGAAAACATCAGGAGCAGCCCCACTCTTGCTCAGACTGTTCCACCTGCGCAAAGGTACAAGACGACCTTGCAATTCTGCAAGGACTGGTGTTCAAAGTGCATAAAGAAGTGGACAGACTGTGTTTTCGTTTGGAAGTCTTGGATGGGAAGGGGACACAAATCCTACAAATGATTTCAGCTTTGCACGGATCGTGCCACCCCTCAGAAGCGGCACCAAACACACCAGGGGACAAACAACCGATACTTGTCCCAGCTCAACAAAAGTCTCCGGTGGAGGATGGAGCACCAGACTCGGCTCCAACACTCATGGCCACCTCCTTGGACACATTACAAGCCCACAACTTGAGCAGCACAGGTGTCAGTCTGCAAGGCCTGCTGGTTGTTTTGATTACATTTTGCCACTTTTCGCTTTTAGTTATAATCTGTTATGTTTATCTTATGTCATTCTTAGAGGGTATAGTACTATGAGTGTGTTAGCACTAGGAGTCACCTTCTGATTGCAAGGAAGGTAAACCCAGTGCCCATCAGGTGATATGTGAAAGTATGAATGTTTTTTGAAATTTCGAATGGAAAAACTCAGAATGATAATATCCTCACTCAGAAACAGGGCTAACATGTAATAGCAAATAAGGTCTTGGCTAATTTCAACTAGTAGTTTGGGAGTAAATATGGATAGAAGGAAGACTTGAATGAGAGAATGTAAGAGCTATTGCAAGCATCAGGTCCACAAAAGCCCAAAGGAAGAAAGTTTCTTAAAACAAGATCTTCTTGAAATTAGAAACTAAGGAGCTAACACCATGACAATAAAATGATCAAACATCCATCATATCACTTGATGGGTACTAGGCTTACCTTCCTTGTAATCAGAAGGTGACTCCTAGTGATAACATTTTTGGCATCGTTGCTGGGGAATGATTTGAAGACTTTTCCCTGGGATAGAACGACAATGCTTACTAGCTCTCAAGGTGCATTGGGACTTAGTATTTTGAAGATTGCATCTTGCACCTGGCGACTCCATTGATTCAACCCTGGCGCCTAAAGGTAGACATACAAGATCAAATCCACAATTACCTTTGGTTCCACCTGAGGTTGACCCAGAGAAGATAATCAAGAAGGGAAAATCTTCTAAAACAAGTTTTTTTCCTGCTACTACAAGTGCTTATGGTCAGTTGCCTAATTCCATTCTTGATACTCCAGTTGTTTTATCAAGTAAGCTTCCTTTATATTCTGCTGAAGTATCTAAAAAGCTATATTTTGAAGAGTTTCTTGTTGAATACTCTACCTTTGAAACTGAATTGAAAGAAGAAAACATTGATATATTCTCCTCCCCTGATATTGAGAAGTGTTTCAATCTTGATATTTTTGAAGATTTCCCTACGTTAGGTTTTGCTACACCTCTCTCTGTTAAAACTTTAGCTACCAAAGAAGTAGGAACTTCATCTCCTTCTCAAACCTTACCATCCTCTTCCAAGACTCCACCTATTGTTGTGAAGACTGAAATATCCCCTTTATCCTTCTCTCCTTCTCCTAATCTGTACACAGCCAGACCTCCTTCTCCTACTTGTTCACCTAGAATCCAAAATCAAATGGCAGTTGTTAACCCCCCTGCAAATAGGATGGATGTCATAGTGGCTGCAAGATATGCTTCTCTAGTCTTGCCTCAACCAATGCTCTTCCCCCGAGAGATTATTTGAAATACATGCCCAAGTTTACAGGAGAAGAAGATATAACAGCTGAGGAACATCTTGTTGCTTTCTATAGCTATGCAGATAACCAAAATATTGAAAATGAAGATGTTTGGATGAGAGTTTTCGTCCAAATCCTTTTTGGTGAAGCTAGGAAGTGGTTTAGGGGTCTGGCCCTTGGATCCATTACGGGTATTGAGGCGTTGGATGAAGCCTTCTTGAGGCACTGGGGTGACAAAAAGGATTTTCTGTATTATATCACTGAATTTGGATCTTTGAAAAGGAAAGAAGGAGAGTCTGTCTCTGACTTTTCTAAAAGGTTTAACAAAATGTACAAGAAGATCCCTCATGAGATCAAACCCACTGAAACCATGGAACAAATCACTTATGCCGGTGCTTTTGACTCCGAGTTTTTCCTTCTATTGAGAGAGAGAAGTTCACCTTCCTTAGTTCAGATGCAGGATGTTGCCTTAGAGGTATAATCCAACATAATTGCTTCAGATAAGCTCAGGGGAAAATCTGACAGAGATAGGAGGAAAAATAGAGCTGAAGCTTCCACTTCTGACTCTCCTGTTGTTCATTCACAAGTAGATGAGTTGACCAAATTAGTAAAGTCTCTTTCTACTAAGATTGATAAGTTAAAATCAGATGGAAGACATCCATATAGAAATGCTCAGAACACTGAAAATAGAGGTAATTTCCGGAGACCCAACAATGCTCCCCAAATCCTTCCTAGAGATCCCAGAAACAGAGAGAGAGATGATCAGAGGATTCAAGCTCCTTTTCAAAATAATTTGGTTGTTGATGAAGAAGAAGAGGAGGTAGAGGTTGATCCTGAGATTCATTGTTTAGGTGATTCACCCCCATCCCCACACTTGACTCAATCCTCTTATGAGCAATATTTAATGGATATTCAAATCAATGAGTTAAGCAAGGGAGAAAAAATGAAGGAAAATGATAGTAGATATAATCTAAGATCTAAGAAGAATGAAGGAAAAAGTGTTGCCCCTAATCAGCCTGTTCAGAAAGAAAATTCTTCCAAGACTGTGATAGTGAGTAGCAAGGAAAAATATTCTCAAAACCCACAACTTCT
The DNA here is from genome assembly GCA_032191745.1 of Picea mariana. Classification (NCBI taxonomy): domain Eukaryota; kingdom Viridiplantae; phylum Streptophyta; class Pinopsida; order Pinales; family Pinaceae; genus Picea; species Picea mariana. Next base: position 251,042 of record JASDQU010104272.1, read on the forward strand.
GATAAGAAATCCTCCTCCTGAAACCAAAGAGATTTTGAATCCTTCCCCCTCCTTCAGTTTTGAGAATGAGATCTAGAAAGTTAAGATCCTTGTACCATTTTTGGAATTGATAAAAAATGAAGAATTTAAAAAATATCTGACCAAAATGTTACAGCCCGATGCCTCTCCTAATTCCACTGATTCAATAAATCTGCAAGATGAAAAACCAGTTGTGATTTTAGGCCCTTTGATAGAAGACAAAGATGACTCATCCCCTCCCTTCTATACTTCTCTCAATATCCATGACAAGGTGCTGCATAACTGTCTTTTGGATTCAGGGGCCTCCCATAATCTTATGCCAAAATCTGTTATGGATGAACTTGGACTAGAAATCACCAAAACCTATCATGACTTATATTCTTTCGACTCTAGGAGAGTAAAATGTATGGGGGTCATTAAGGATATGGTTGTGACTCTATTTCAGCTGCCCATGAAAATTATACTTATGGATGTTGTGGTGGCTGATGTTCCTCCCAAGTTTGGCATGCTCTTGTCAAGGTCTTGCATAAAAAGACTTGGAGGAAACTTGCAGATGGATCTCTCATATGCAACTATCCCGGTGTTTGGTGGGGAGCATCGAAGACTTTACATAGAAGCCCAACTGGCTTACATTATTAGTGATGAAGCAAACCCTGCTAATCATCCTGTTTTTGCTCTCGATACCGATTTGGGGTCCATCATTTTGCAGCTCACTGATGCTCCCGAAACTCCTCTTGAAATAAGAAAAAAGTCTACTACCTTGTCTGAAGAACCTCCTCTAACCAATTCTATTTGGAAGATGTTCTTTGATGGAGCCTCTTCTAAGGAAGGTGTCGGTGCTAGAGTGCTCTTTGTCTCACTAACTCAGGAAACCATATCTCTATCATACAAACTAGAATTTGAAACTACCAACAATGTGGCAGAGTATGAAGCTCTTGTTTTGGGATTGAGAGCTGCAAAGGATATGGGGATTAAAAAATTGTCAGTATTTGGAGATGCTGAATTGATAGTCCATCAGACCAAAAATCTTTGCTAAACTAAGCACCCTAGGCTTAGATATTATAGAAATGAAGTATGGGACCTAGTGGAGAATTTTTTCTCTGAGTATGACATCTCTTTTATTCCACGAGAAGAGAATTATGTGGCTGATTCTTTGGCTGTATCAGCAAGCAATTTCAGGATACCCATACCGCCAAAACTCAAGTATGATGTAGAATTCAAATACAAGCCTTCTATACCGGACAATGTCAAAAATTGGAAGGTGTTTGAAGATGATTTAGAACTTAAAAAATTTCTTGAGTCTGTTGATGAATTTTCTGCATTACACATTGATCAGGATCTTGATTCTGAAATTACTCCATATGATGATGTTTTCCTTAACAAAATTGCTAATCATCATATCGTGCAGCTGCCTAGCAACCATATTCCAAAAGGACTAGTTCCTTTGGAAAAATTATTTGATGAAAATGATGTGGCAGTAAAAAGGAAAGTGTCTACTGACGATGTTGATATAACTGAGTGTAATTTGGGAACAGAGAAGGATCCAAAACATGTCAAGTTGTCAAGCAGCCTATCAAGAGAGCAGAGGGCTGAATATGTCAAATTGTTGAAGGAGTTTGTTGATGTATTCGCATGGACTTACGAAGATCTCCGAACTTATGACACAAACATTATAGAGCACAAGATTCCATTAAAAGAAGAGACTAAGCCCTTCAAGAAAAAGTTGAGGCAAATCAATCCCATGTTACTGTCTGTCATGGAGGAGGTAAAAAATCTTTTAGATGCAAAAATTATTGTTTCTTTGAGATATTCCGAATGGGTGGATAATTTGGTCCCAGTGAGGAAAAAGAATGGAGAAATCATACTCTATGTTGATTTCCGAAATCTGAACAGAAGTTCTAAAAAGGATAATTACCCTTTTCCCAAGATGGAGCATATATTACAAAGGGTGACAGGTGCATCCTGGATGTCTATGGTTGATGGTTTTTCTGGCTACAACCAAATTTATGTTTTTCCAAAGGATATAGAGAAGACGGATTTTACCACTCCTTGGGGTACATTCATGTACGCCAAGATGCCCTTTGGTTTGATGAACGTAGGGGCGACCTTTCAACGAGCTATGAACATAGCATTTATTGGAGACAAGGACAAGTTTATTGTTATCTACTTAGATGACATAACCGTGTTCTCTCAATCTGATGAAGAGCAATGTTATTATTTAAGAAAGGTATTCTTAAAATGCAGAAAATTTGGCCTCTCTTTGAATCCGAAAAAGTCATTGTTCGCCATGAAAGAAGAAAAATTATTGGGGCATATCGTGTCAGCTAAAGGAGTGAGGATTGATTCCAGCAAGGTTGAATCCATACTAACCTTAGCACTGCCTAGATCTAAAAAGGAGGTTCAATCTTTTCTAGGAAAGGTTAATTTCTTGAGAAAGTTTGTGTTGAATTTTGTTGAGTTGCTCAAGTATATCACAACCATGTTGAGGAAAGATAATGAAATCAAGTGGACTGCTAAGGATTGTAGTTCTTTTGATCAAATAAAGAAATATTTGATGGAAGCCCCAGTCCTAGTCAACCCAGACTACTCCAAGGACTTTCTTATTTTTTCTTTTGCCTCTTTTGATACAGTAGCAACAGTTTTGTTGCAGAAGAACTATGAAGGCTTAGAGCAGCCCATTGCCTTTTTCAGTCGGGCTTTGAGAGATGCAGAATTAAAATATGACATTATGGATAAGCAAGCCTATGCACTGGTTAAAGCTCTTAAGTCCTTTAGAGTTCATGTGTTGCATTCAAGAGTTATTGCTTATGTTCCATCAGCTATTGTAAAAGAAATTCTTATTTATCCTGATATTGACGGAAAACGTAGCAAATGGATTGCTAAGATCCTTGAATTTGATTTAGAAATCAGGTCTACCAAATTGTTCAAGGGTCAAGGTTTAGCCAAGCTATTGGTTGAATCAAATTGCTCAGTGTTGGGAGTAAATTTCATTGGCTCATGTTCAGAAAAGCAGCAGACTGAATTAAGCAATAGAGGTGCTCAAGCCAGCCATGCATTGGCAAATTGCAGTTGGTACAAGGACATTATATTTTTCTTGTAGAATCTACAACCTCCAAGTGGCATGGAAAAGAACAAGGGGAGAGCATTAAAACTCAAATCGATAAAGTATTGCTTGGTTGATCAAATTTTGTATTGGAAGGATCCATTGGGAGTGTTATTGAGATGCCTAGACCTGCAAGAGGCCCAAAGAATTATGTTTAATTTTCATGACAGTTTGTGTGGAGGGCATCATTTTTGGAGGACTACTGCCTACAAGATTCTCAGGGATGGGTATTTTTGGCCTAGTTTGTTCACAGATGTTTGTGCTAAGATTAGAGCATGTGTTAAATGTCAGAAATTTTCTGGGAAGCAGCAGCTTAAGTCTTTTTCATTAAAGCCCATAGCAGTTTCAGGACCTTTTCAACAATGGGGCTTAGATTTGATCGGGGAAATTCATCCCGCTTCCAGTGGCCAACATAGATGGATCTTGACTGCCACAGATTACTTCACGAAGTGGATAGAGGCTATCCCTACCAGGAATGCTTCTCACAAGGTGATCATTGGTTTCCTTGAAGACATTATAGCAAGGTTTGGCTATCCAAACATAATTGTCACTGGCAATGTTGCATCCTTCAAGGCTGGGCCATTGATTCAGTTCTATGAACATTATGAGATAACATTGATTCATTCAACCCCTTATTACCCACAGGGAAATGGGCTTGAAGAATCCTCAAACAAAAGCCTTAAAAAGATTGTTAAGAAGATTTTGGAGGATAACAAAAAGGCATGGGATTCAAAACTCAAGTTTGCTTTGTGGGCTGACAGAGTGACAACAAAGAGGGCCTTGGGACTTTCTCCTTTCCAATTGGTATATGGAGTTGAGGTCATTTTTCCCTCTCAACTCACCTTGCCTGTTGCAAAATTCTTCCAAGAATATCAAGGGGAGCCGGATGATATGATCAGGAGGATTCAAYAGCTGGTTGAAGTGCARYAGACCCRRKAGCARCTGGTAGATAAGGCATAYGATCATCAACTGAAGATCAAGCAGGCATTCGACAAGAAGGTGAAAAAAGAGGATTTCCAATTGGGCGATCTRGTGYTMAAGTGGGATGCACSGAGGYARGATAAAGKCAAKCAYGRTAAATTYRAAKCTTTATGGATCRKWCCTTTYAAAATCTCTGAGGTATTCCCTAATAACACTTTCAAGTTGCAGAATATGGAGAATGAAGAGGTTTTTGGTGGCCCTGTAAATGGGCATTTCCTGAAAAAGTACTTTGCTTGAGCTGGGAGTGGCTCTTTACATCATTGTAAATATCATTTTTTTTTATTTTTGTGTTCCAATAACTGACCCCATAGCCCTAGGATAAGGCATTGAATCTACTCATTCTTGGCAGCCCGCATGGGTCATGCCATCCCCTGTGGAGCCAATGTTATCACACTAAGTCGCCTTGGGTCTCTTAGTTTGTTTTTGTTAAAAAGGAAAAATTAAAAAAACCTTAGATTCTTACTTTCTCTTTAAAATGAATTTCTCATCCATTAAATGTTAATTATGATAGTACCCCTTAGGATGACTAAACCTTTGAGTCATAGCTTATGTGTTGATCCACAATTCAATTTTTGGTCCTTAAACCCTTATGAGCTCATGGTCTATTCTTTTTGTCCCCTCTCCTGATTCATCCCTAGGTTGATACCTCCCATGACCAGGGTGATGTGACACACCTCTCTCATCACTCATGACCTTGCATGCATACCTCATCATCCCCACTCACATGTCCAATCATTTTTTGATTTGGAGAACGTTGTCCACTCAGCAGGCATTTCCGTAGCGCCTGTCACAATTATCATGCACCCACTCCAAGTCATGATTGCCACGACTGATACCTTGACCCTTGTTTTCAGTGCCTGGAGTTGGTTGAAATGCTTTCAAAAGATCTTGCATTTATGATCCTTGGTAACGTTTTCTAAATTTGAAAAGTTCAGCAGTGATGCGCTACGTAAGTTTTCTAGTTCAGTTCAGACGATCGCTTGTCCACTAAATCCGATGCTGTGAAAGATTCCAGGGCCGAAGTTTCCTCAATCTCACCCTAAGTTCGCGCTGAGGAGCTCAACAGTTGTCGACTTCACAGGTATCCTGTGAAACCTCCTTCGCATATTAATTTTCATAGGAGATTTGTGCTCGGGTTTCGGTTTGCTAAGCTTGCAAGGTAGTATGGGAGCCATATTTGCATTCATGTAAACATCATCGTTCGTATCCATACTCTGATTATTGTGTTTATTCATAGCCTTTGAAAGTCACAGGCCTAAAATAGCCCATCCTCTGTGTATGTGTTGCACTACGTAGAGGCGCTGCTCAAACCTCTCTAATTATCTTTGGCTTCTTTTCATCCTGTACAAAAAGTCAGTTCAGAATTACTTCCTCATAATCTACACTCTGAAAACCTGTATGAGCCTGAAAGTCCATTTCTCATACCCAAGTTCATTTTCTAAGCATTTTTAATTTGGAGGGCCATCCTTGTGCTTTTGATACTTAAATTGAAGTTTTCTGGTCAATATCATCCCTTACAGCTTCTTAAGAACCCTCTTTCCGAGTCATGGAGACCCCTCAGTCAAAGAAAGCACACAAAGGTGGCAAGATAGTTCGAACAGAACCTGTGGACATGCGCCTTTTTGATACAGAACCCATGGCAAGGGAAATGTTTCGAAGAGCAGGATGCCTCTCTTTCTGCTAGAACATGCAGAGAGGCCACTCAGAAGTAGCAAAACAATTTGCACTAAATTTTGATGGCAAGAAAACCAGAGTTGGAGATTTGGAATTTGAGGTGATTGAAGCCTCCATCTCAGCTACAACAGTGATTCCCATTTCAGGAGAAAATTGGTTCAAGGCCATGGTATTGAGTTCACCTTCCATTAAAGATCTTTTCAAGCCTGAATACCAAGCCAATGATTTATCTAAGAATGTGCCAAGGAACCAGTTGATTGACCAATTTAACAGAATGTTGAAAATCATACAGAGATATTTTAGTTGTGAAGGAAGATTTAACACCCTGTACCATTACCACATAAGGTTGTTGTTGCATTTTATTGGTAAGGTTCATATGAATATTCCATATTACCTGCTGAGAAGTATAGGTAAAATGGCAGATAGTGTGCAAGCCAAATCCAAGGATGTGGACTCCAATCTTTTCCACTCTAGACTTATCAGAATGCTTGTCTATGAAGAGTTGGGAAAGATAGAGATCTCCTGGGAGAATTTTTTGGTCTCTTCTCAATTTAAGCTGGACCCAACACCTACCCCCCAATCACAAATTACAGGCTCTTCATCACCTACCAGTACTAAAACAGGGATCAGCAAGAAGAGAAAGGGCAGAGCCCCTGTTTCAGATATCAATAAGAAAGTCAGAGAAGCTGAGGAGGAGGTCTGTCCTTCCCCACACAGAGATTTCTCACCACCACCTCCACCGGGGTTAGAAGAAGTTCCATCTTCTACCAAGGTGACATCAAAAAAAGGGAAGAAGCTTCTCTTTCCCTCTCTTTCTCCAGCAGCTGAAATCAAAGGTAAAAAACCTTTCACCGAGTCATCAATTCCTAAGGTGGATTTCAAAGGACAACCTTTACGAGAAACCCCTGTACAGAAATCCAAGGGTAAAGGTACCAAAAGACCTTTGGAGAGGGAAGATGAAATCCCTGTGAAGGATTGTAAAAAACCTATGAAAAATAAAGAAAAGGTTGTTGTGCAAGAGAAGATGCATAAAGGAAATGGTTTTGAGAAGACTGATGAAACATGCAAGGAAACTCATGTACAAATGGAAGAAAAGGATGAGAAGAAGCCTGTTGAGACTGCACATGTCCCCAACCCCCTTGGCATCCAGACCTACAAAAGACTTATTAAGAAGCTCAGGGATGCAAGGAGAGAAATAGCTCGTCTCAAAGCAGAAGACATGGTCCACTTGGCTTAGATGAATGAGCTCATGACTAGCTACAACCATACCCTGGACTTGGCAAGGTTCACAGCGAGAAAGGCTCTGCCTTTTCGTAAACAGCTGAAGAATCTTTACAGACAGAACAGGGGTCTCCGGGCTCAGAACAGGAAGCTAAAGGCAAAACTGAAGCATTTCCAGGATGAAGTAACCCAAAAGAATTTACAGGTGTTGGTTGAGGCTGCCATTGAAGATGACAAACCAGTAGCTAAGGAGACCACAACTATACTGAAGAAGCCTACCAGTGTTAAGAAGAAGAAGTTTATTGAGTTAGTTGAAGACACTCTTTCCACGAGGAAGAGTGTGAGGCTAAGTGTTAAAATGACAAAGTAGCTGGTAGTGGTAAAACCCATTTTTAAAATTTGTTCCTTCTTGGGAAGGTTAACTGATATGCACATATTAAGTTTTGCCACCTATACAGACTTCTAGGTGTTTAGTTATATGTATTTTGGAATTTTTGCCAAGTACCAGTTTCACTCATTGGTAAAGGCACCGAAGTAAATTGATTTGTCATCATGGAAGGACACAAACAACTCTACACACGTTTAGGAGTCAAAGACGTTGCATTTTGGCATAGCCACCCAAACCCTTATGCAGACGCAGCGTAGGTGGCGCTGCGTAATATTTTACAGAATGCAGAATTGTTACACAGGCGCTACCCACAGGCGCTGCGTAATATCTTACAGAGAGCAGGTTTACACACAGGCGCTACTCAATTTTGCAACAAAGGACAAATGTAGCCGCAAACATGCAGCACAGGGGCTCTACCCATAGGCGCTACCTTCTCTCCTTGTTCCATTCTAGGGGGCGCTACACAGAATTGCTACCCAAGGGAGTAGCCAACAAACACCAGGGATCTAGGAAGACTAAGCCAACAATTTTGGATAAGTTAATAATGGAATAAATGACAGAAGTAGCAGTTGGCGTGCAGGGGACAACTACAAGCTCCCAAGAGACACATGGCAAAATAGGAGTTGAGCAGCAAAAGAGGATCAAAGCAGTTAGAAGCATGATTGGGTTCAGTCACCAACACTTCCCTGTTTTATAACATAGGTTGTTATCTTAGTTGTTAGAATAAATAAATGTTCTGAGATTTTTAAGGAAAAGAGGCCAGCTTGTACTTCCAGCTGTTGCCTCCCTTTCTTGTTATAAATAGATAGGTGAATTGCTTTAATGGGTTCGGATGGGTAGAGCAAGGCTCCCAAGAAACTGTAATATTTTTTATAAAGTGACTGTGATCTAGTATGTACTAGACTTAAGACTTTTTGACTAATAAAAATCAGCTCCTATTTCAGACTATTTGTTTCTAATGATAAATGTTCATATTTGAATGCTTCATATGGATGAATGTGGTAATGATATGATGGATGTTTGATCATTTTATTGTCATGGTGTTTATTTAGCTCCTTAGTTTCTAATTTCAAGAAGATCTTGTTTTAAGAAACTTTCTTCCTTTGGGCTTTTGTGGACCTGATGTTTGCAGTAGCTCTTACATTCTTCTCATTCAAGTCTTCCTTCTATCCATATTTACTCCCAAACTACTGGTTGAAATTAGCCAAGACCTTATTTGTTGTTACATGTTAGCCCTATTTCTGAGTGAGGATATTATCATTCCGAGTTTTTCCATTCGACCTTTCAAAAAACATTCATATTTTCACATATCACCTGATGGGTACTAGGCTTACCTTCCATGCAATCAGAAGGTGACCCCTAGTGCTAACAGAGTGAATTGGTTTCCCTCATGGGGTGATTCTACTCCAGGTGTTAGACATTGTCTTATGACTGGTTTTTTGATACAATGATTCTGGACCTAGAAGGCTGGCTGAATTGGTTTCCCCACAGGACAATTCAATAATTACAATCTAGAATAAACTGTCAATATTATCATTTTTTATTTTGAAAAGATTTTTATAAAAACTTACTTTAAAAAAAATATTAAAATTTTAAAGATTTTTTTTTTACAGTGTAAATGTGTTGGGCTAACAAAGAAAAATAAAAACAAATGGAATAAGTAATTCTCACTAGTTCTCACTAACAAAGAAAAATAAAAACAAACATAATAAGTGGTTCTCACTATACTTGTAATACTATCTATAAAATAAAAAATTAATTATATAAATAAAATGTAATCAATATTAATTAAACAAATATAAATTAAATTTTACTATATCCAAAAATTAATTAAAATTGGACAATTTGTACAATGTAATTTGATTTTAAAAATAAATTTATCTATTAAAAAATAAAAACTAATTAACAAGTGGGTCTCACTAACAAAGAAAAATAAAAACAAGTAATAAATGTAATAAATGGTTCTCATTATATTTGTAATACTATCTACCTGTAATACTATGTATGAAATAAAAGATTGATTATATAGATAAAATGCAATCAATATTAATAGAACATAAAACAAACATATATTAGATTTTATTATATTCAAAATTAACTAAGATTTGAAAATTTATATTATAATGCAAATTACTTTAAAATAAAATAAATTATTATATTTAATTAATAAAATTTAAAAAAGATATAAATGATTAAAAAACAAATTATCTCTTACATATATATTATTGAATTTGGTTAAAAATATATAAAAAATAATATTAAAGATTGTTACACCATTCTTGATGGTTTTGACATTCAAATTATAGAAAAGTTTTGATGCAAACTATTTTTCCAAAATTTGATATTAATAAATTTTTATTATAATATCCTATATTTTTTATTATTTTTATTTTTCAAAATTGATAAATAAATTAACAATATAAAATATTAAAATAATTTATAAAGAAATATTATTTATTTAATTTTTAAAAAAATTATTATTTCTATTTTTCTCATAAATTTTATTTTCTCAAACAATTTAATTAATCCATTTTTTAAAGATATTTAAAAATCAAATAAATCATTGTGGATTTATAGGCTAAATGTGCAACCCTCAAACAAACAATGGTTGGCTTGGTTAAAATTAACTCCACAACGCACTCAATGGCCATAGTGTCCATTGGATCAATAGGGATAAAGAGGAAGAAACTGTCCAACAACAACCAAAAAACATGGAGATGGTGAACACAAATCAAAATTTTGCAACCAATGAAATGCAAGTTTATGAACAACTTACCTTGATTATTAATCTTATATCCATTTTAAAGTTTGGTTGTTGCTAGGAGATTTCAAAAACTTTTTTTTTGAAGGAATGTAATGTAGTATTAAAATGTTACACCCAAACTCTAGACAAGCTTTAAATAGTTTTGCTTAATAATCTCATTATATATCTCTATACATACTTTAAATAATTTTGTTCAATAATCTCATTATATATTTATACATACTTTAAATAGTTTTGCTTAGTAATGCAATTATATATCCCTAGACATACTCTAAACAGTTTTGCTAAATAATCCCATTATATATTTCCAGACATACTTTAAACAATTTTGCTCAATAATCCCATTATATATCTCTAGACCTACTTTAAACAGTTCTCAATAATCCTATTATATATATCTAAACATATTTTAAATAATTTTGCTCAATAATCTCATTATATATATTTATATGAGATACAATTACAATATTTTTCTAATACAAATATTAACCTTTTTTATTAAAAAAATAATAAATTCAAACTAATTTGTTATTAAATCACATCTACTAAACTCATACTAATCTATTATCATATCACATTTAACAATTTTTTATATAATAAATTCATACTAATTTATTATTAAATCACATCTACTAAACTCATACTAATCTATTGTTATATCACATTTAATAAACTTTTATTTTAAATAACATTCATAAACTAATGATACTAATATATTGTTATATCACATTTAATAAACTTTTATTTTAAATAACATTAAGTAAACTCATTCATAAACTACATTAGTTTAGTTGTAAACTACTAATCACTCGCTAAACCATATCCCTTCTATGTGAAAACCCACATCCCATGCTACTATGTGAGATCCTAGGTGTGTCAATCCACAGTTATCAAAGCAATTCGGGTCCAACCCCACTCTTCCATGTTTGATAGCTTCGATGAAGAACATTTTTTTTAAACGACCCATTTAATAATTACCACCATCTTGGGAAGAGAAGATTGACTTTGCAAGAAAAAAAAACTGCTATGGCCCCATTCAAATAAATGAAGCAAATATAAAATTAGTATTTGGTAGCTTTACTCTATTTAAATCAATGAAGCAAAAATATAAAATTCATCAGATTAGTGGTAGTTTTATTATAAAATTTATGAGATTAGTGTTTAGTAGTTTTATTAATCGTTAAGAATTTGTGTTTTCTTTTAAGAGGTTGTGTTTCTTTTTAAGAGGTTATAAATTCAAATTTAAAGGGGGTAGGGTATGTATACCTCTATAAATTTTACCAGTCAAATCACTGGGTGGAAGAAGTCTCATACACCAATTTATTTGATATCTAACTTGACCATGACCTTCAAAACAAATTATTATTATTATTAATATAAAATTCATGAGATTAGTTTT
>JASDQU010104272.1:289425-303891 GCA_032191745.1 Picea mariana
GGATTATTTTATTAATATTCCCCAAAATGTATAAATTATATAGTATGGATATTTAAATATATCCTAAGTCCTTATGTTGAGGAACGTATCACCTTGTGAGGGAATCCTTGTGGAACCAAGCTAATTCCCAACATGACAAGTGTTAAGTTGGAAACATGAAAATATAATTGGGGAAATTTAGTTCCTTTGATAATATTTCCATCATTATTCACACCTCACTACCTCCATGCTACTGTCATCTGTACCTTCATGTTGTTAGTATCATACATGTACATGTACCATGACCTTGGTTATAGTTGGAGATGGAATGAAGAGGCAGGTTGTCAGGCCCGTAGTACATTGAAGAAGCGGGTTGTCAGGCCCATAAGACATTGAAGAAGTGGTTTTTCAGGCTCATGAGCATTCTCTCAGGAAAGAGAACTACTGGGAATTGATTTCCCAAGGTTCCAAAATGTAGCTACAAAGTTTTGAGACTTCTTGTACAACCTATTGTTGAAGCCCTAGAAGGAAAGTGGGGAAACCAAAGGACTGTTGAGAAGAGAAGGGGCACACTTCCTGGGGTGGGACACGCATGTGGGGAATGAGGAACTATAGGTTAGTTTGATTTGGCAACTGTTTCTAAGTTTGTATGTTGTTAAAGAGACCTTAGCCTGGTTAGAAACCCTTTACCTAGGTGGAATTTAGCCCTAGCTCAGGGTGGTCCACTGCTGAGCGTTTATGAGCAATGTGGTCTAACACTAGGAGGAACGTGGAAGGTATGCATGTAGTTGATGTTATTTTTACTAAATATAAGTGTTTACAGTGTATTAATTTATGTGTTATGTTAATATTTATTCAATTATTCTTATGGGTTTGTTTGTTTATGTTGTAATTGTATATAGATGTTCTTATCCACATTACTCTGAGAAATTACATAAGTATATCAGTTACTTAAATGGTATGATATTTTAGAAAAGTTTTATGTGGCATGGCCCAACCAAGGTGGCTGGGGAAGTTACAATGTGACATGTGGCATATTCATTGAGTGACACATGGAATCTTCACCGAGTGACACATCATCTTGGATGTCAAGCAACATAACCTCCCATTTAGCACGAACCTTCAAAGATTCTGATCTGAGGATTACGAGAGGATTAATTAATCTAACCACAATGATTACGATATAGTTAATGAGGTTGATATAAAAACTATAACTCCCATATTTATTATGAAATACACCGCGAAGATCAACCCGCCTTTAGATCCAATAGGTTCAGATCTATCATACCCATCTCAGGGCTGTAGGACGATGAGGTCCACCCTTTTACTTACTAATCAACCAGGTGTTGACATGTATCACTCTCTATGGATGTGATAGAATCCACCCTGGAACATGGTCGATATTGGTTTGACACGTAGAATAATATTCAAATGACACGTTCTCCCGGATATCGAGATACCGAGAATTTCCATCGTGGTGTTAATTTGAGTAATTCTAGATCCAGAGATTATGAGGTGATTAATCAACTTAACCCTAGTGATTACGAGGCAATCGATTAATATAATTACAGGATTAAACACCCCTTGGGTGTATGTGAATATATACAACCTATATTCCTCAGACGATAGATCCGACGACTATCATTTATAGGTGTCAACACGGGGTTTTAGGCCCCACACACAACCCAAGATCAATTTATCCCCCACTACGTGACAACCTTGGCTATGTTTTCTTATTATTTGGCTTCCACGTCACCTTTGATCTCACATATATAAAGATATATACATATATTAAATGTATTTGGAGCCCCGCGTGGGAACTCTACCCATCGGACACCGGCCACTGACCCATGCCAAATAAATCGAGGTTGGAAATATTCCTAGGTTCTGGGGTCTGATTGACCTCATTTGACCGCAATAAACAGTGGATATCAGGCCGTTCCTATATGTGGCAATTCATATTTATTTCACTTTCCACAATTCCTATGTTTGACGAGGGTCCTACACTCCACTCGCCTACAACCAGAGATTGACAAGTGTCACTTCCATGACACCATGGATGCCAAGTTGGCATAGTGATCCAAAATATATTTGTAGAATGAAATGAATATAGATTATTATCAAAATATTCTTAACACAAAATAACAGATATACAGTAAAAATGGTTTCTATTCAATAAGGAAATAAGATGAAACTGTAAAATGCAGTGGAAACACGCTTGCTAGAATGATGGCAGCTTATCTCTCAGAAGAGATGTGATGACTATGCTCATTCGAAAGAATATGATTACAATGAGGCTTTGAAGGCATTTTTACAATAAACAGAAATGTCAAAAACCCTAGACATCCAAAAAACCTAACCCTAGGAGATGAAGTGCCAAAAGTCATGTGGGCCCTGTTTGGATAAGTTAGTACATCAACTTCCCGGGGTTGTAACTTTTGCATACGATATTTGTTTTAGGCACATGATAGCATGTTGTAAAGGCCTATTTGAGGACTACACATTTTTCTACTATCTATCAAAGTTCATTTTGATTGTGGTGAGCCCTAAAAAATGTTGTTTAGGGCCTCAAAACGGCCCCGCAAGCCAGGGACCCGAAAACTAGGGAACAAACTGCTAAACTGGAAAATTGCCAAAATGAGCCAGTGAGAATAGGTGGGAGGCCAATGACATCCATATAGATCACATAGTACATCATACCTGATGTCACTCTCTCTCTCTCTCTTGTGCTGATGTAACTAGGCATTGAACCAGGGGTTGGAACCCTAGTCCCTAGATATCGGGTATCAGGATTTCCAAGGGTGTTTATACTTAGAAATCTTTTGAGGTCTGGTTCTCTGGCACCTAGAGATGAATAAATCCCTCCTAATAGTTTCCTATTAGATTGATGACCAATATTCCTCAGACCCCATATATGATGATCATGATTTAAGGTGCTCGTTCAAGGGATTGAACCCAACATGGACCATTATCTACCCTTTGACAAATAAACCTCCTCCACGTTTGGGCATTCCAACTGCCTAACCTCCAATAAACAATGGAGATCTCTCCACCAATATATCCTATGCTAAAAAACTAAAGTGTCCATTCCCAAGGCATGAACTTGATAGGGAACCACTCCCAAATCCTTTGACCAACTACAGGCTGCCATGCATGATAATTGGGTACATAGGTGCTCCTCGTTAGTATGACTTTAGCAACATGTCACCTCCCCTCTCAACGTCACTTTAGACGAGACCCTATGATTGATATAAGACTAAGAATTGATCTCACATTTAATTTGATTATCGATCCAGATGATCTCTCATACCTCCCTCACTAGAGTAACCAAACCCAAGGATACTCTGATGACACTTACCACGAGAAAATCCAGTGATCCTGATTATATATCAGAGTCTCTCTTTGACAGATCAACAATCCATGTTAGCTCGGGATGCATCATCTCTTGGCATGTAACCTACTTCGATGGAGGACCAGGATCGGGTCGCGATGCCTATTAAATGACTATGATTCATCCTTCTTAGAATACATGACTTATACATGATAATATCCCTAAATTTTGACTTAACCATATCAAGGATCCCTTCAGGTTGACCACTAGGGTCCCCAAGTCTTCTGGACTCATAATTTTATTCTTAAAACCGACTAAGGCATCCATAACTCAAACTAAGGTAAGGGTATTACATCCCTTCGAGAGGGAGCATATCACTTCCTTCCTCTCGTACTTCTCATGGGTTTCATAGTGTATAGGTCTTCTTATCCTTTTATAGACATCGCACCGCAACAATCTACCCTAATGCATACACAGAAGGCATAAATGAAAAATTACATCCATGACCACATCCATAGGAGGAAACCTCTGTATGGTTCCTTACTTTATTCATTGTAAGATGTAGGGTTCTCCTGATCAGGTAGGTATTACATATATATTTTCACATAAATACAATACCATTCGAGCACACAAACTTGCATAACTTACCCATCTATACATCTTGATGGATATTCCTTCAATACTAATTCAATCACCAAACTTGCATACATACCCATGCATATAGATACAAGAATCCAAACATACTATATAGTTAAATTACAAAGGAGGAAAGAATACTTATCTATTCACAAGTATAGCGATGCTACTAACTGTGGGTGTCCATATTTCCACCCTAACATAGGCTCAAAAACATTCATTCTCAACATTCTTTCCACCTCCATGCCAAACCATAATACCATAAGAGGATTATCTGCACTCATTCATGCGTTCACTTGCGATTTCTCCTCTTTTAAAGTCTCTCTGTGTTGTGTCTCCCCCCTCTCTCTTTTCCTTAGGTCTTCTCCTCCTCATGTGTCCCCTACATGAAATCCATTGGGAAGGTTCGCGACATGTACCTTCCTTTCTTATTTTAGAAGGAAGACCATGGGGAAATCTCGTTGTAGACCTGGTACTTTATTGTACCTTTGGCTTGGGAGCCTGTGCTATCCTAGCCAGATTTTCCATACCTATATTCATTGAGGGTGGTTGGTTTTTTCAACTACCAATCCCCTTCCCATTAACCATTTGGGTTTAGTTGCAAGTTAGAGGAAGTAATATCATCTCCTTCACATTATTCACCAAGGCTGCTTGGGGTCTTTAAGTATGAACCCACTTCCTGCCCCTCCATTAATCCCTCTCATGGTATCATGGATTTTACATTCAAGTATTCACCCCATAGTCAAATGTTGGCATTTAAAATCAACAATAATATAATTACAATGTTTATATACCATTAAATGGAAATCATTGATCTTGATTAATTACATATAATCAAAGGTTTAGGAAAGGGGGTGTTAGAGTAGGTTAGTAGGTTGCATTCGAGGTTATGTGCGTTAGGTAGCTTGATGCATTAAATGCACTATGTAGGTTAGTGGGGTAGGTTAGGGGTAACATGGATTAGGTTGGGTGAGTAGATTAAGTGGATTACATAGGTTAGTGTTAGTCCCTAGAAAAATCCCATATTAAGTATAAACCCACTTATTAAGCACTATATATTAAATTATTACATTTCTAGTGTTATATCAGTAGGTTGGCTAGAACCCTTCATTGTACCCTTTCATAATAAAAGTACCCTTTGTATTCTATAAATATACCAAGGAGGCATAGTCTTAGGATCATCTTATCTCATCTTATACATTGAATATATTGTAAAAGGAGGTTTCCCCTCGAACTGGATTGTTATTCATTGAATTTTTATCATTCTCGAGGTGTTGGTTCATAACATTGGGTATTAGACACTAAAAACTATAGACAACACTAGGTCCCTTTTCCCAAACTCACTCAACTGACAAGGTTGGCACCTTAGCAAATGGATGAAAGTATCGAAAAGGGACACCATGGTGTAATTGCACAATTATACTCACAAAAATTTCAAACATCTATATCATCTGCTCCATTGGATCTCTAAATAGTTATCAATAATCATTCCAGGGTATTTGAAGAAATCCGTAAGGGTCTTCCACTTGCTCGATATCACGAACATGGTATTCATTTGCAACCAAGAAGTGTACCACCTAACATTAGGTCTTATAGGTATCCATATGCACAAAAGAGTGAGATTAAGCGTATGATCCAAGAAATGTTAGATGTCGACATCATTCAATATAGTCAAAGTTCTTTCTCTTCACCAATGGTGATGGTTATGGAAAAAGATGGTTCATGGCATATGTTTCCATATTATAGACAACTCAACAAAATGACCATCAAAGATAAGTTTCCTATTGTCATCATTGATGAATTATTAGATGAATTTCATGGAGTAATTTTCTTTACTAAGTTGGATCTTCGTTCGAGATATCATCAAATCAAAATGAGGCAAGAAGACATTCCCAAAACAAATTTTAGAACACATGAAGGTAATTATGAGTTTTTAGTTATGCCATTTGGACTTACTAATGCACCTTCAATATTTCAAAGCTTGATGAATTCTATTTTCAAGCCCTTCCTTAAAAAAAATAAATTTAGTATTTTTTTATGACATACTAATCTACAACAAATCTTGGGAAGAGAATGTACAACATGTTGACAAAGTATTACAACTATTGGAAGATAAACCACTTTATGCAAATCCTTCCAAGTGTTCGTTTGGGGTTCAAAAAGTGGAATATTTGGGTCATACTGTATCTCATGAAGGTGTAAAAGTGGATCCTAACAAAATTAAATCTACAAGGGAATGTCCAATCCCTAAAATCTTGAAGAAGCTTAGAGGATTCTTAGGATTGACAAGCTATTACTGAAAGTTTTTCAATAACTATGGTGAAATATCAACACCTCTAACAAAATTATTAAATAAGGAAGAGTTTTCTTGAACTCAAGAAGCAACCAAAGATTTTTAAAACCTTAAGGAGGCTATGTGTACAACTCCTATCCTAGCCACACCTAACTTCGCAAAAACATTTATTGTGGAGGTGATGCCTTAGGCCATGGAAATGGTGTAGTTTTAATGCAAGAAGGATGTCCCCTTGCCTTTGAAAGCAACAAACTTAAAGGAAAAAACTTGCTCAAACTCATTCATGAAAAATAAATGCTGGCCATAGTACATGTAGTTAATAAATGACGCCCTTACCTAATAGGAAGAGACTTCAAAGAAAAAATAGATCATGATAGTTTGAAGTGATTCTTGGAGGAAGGATTGTCTTCAGAAGAGAAAAAAAATGGGTTACCAAGTTGCTTTGTTATTTCTTTGAAATTATCTAAAAAAAAGGAAAACATAATATTGTGGCAGATGCACTTTCAAGGGAAGAAGGAGAAACAATGGGTTCAATATGTTCTATTTCTATCACACAATCGGATTGGGTGGAGGAAGAAATGATATAATCAAAGCAATATCAAGAGGCATGCAAGATCATTCAACAAATAAAACAAGATCTTAGTTCATTAGATAAATTTGCATGGAATAATTATTTTCTATCGTATCATGATCACCTATATTTATGTAATAATTCCCCACTCAAATAGAATGTCCTTATGGAATTGCACACTTCTCCTATAGAGGACATTCAACATTCTTGAAAACTTGTCACATGATCAAGAATGATTTTTAATGGGAAGGCATTAAAATTGATGTTCAAAATTTTGTCTGAATGTGTGGTATGTCAACAAAATAAGGGAGAGAGAAGCAATATACCCGATCTCCTACAACTATTAACTATACTAAGTCAAATTTGGGAAGAAGTTTCAATGGATTTTATTACAGGTTTACCCAAATCTGAAGGAAATAACACCATCATGCTAGTAGTGGATCGACTGACAAAGTATGCCCAATTTTTATCTTTGTCTCATCCTTTTAAAGAAAGTACAATAGCCACAACATTCATGGAAATAGTTCAAAATCTACATGGAGTCCCCATGATTATTGTAAGTGACAGAGATCCGATTTTCACTGGAAATTTTTGGACTGAATGACTTTCTTGTTTGGGTACTCAATTGGCTCACAACTCATCTTACCATCCTCAATTCGATGGATAAACTGAGATTGTGAATAAATTTCTATAAGGATATCTTCGTTGCTTTGCATATGATAAACAAACACAATGGGTCAAGTGGTTTCCCTTGGCAGAATGGAATCCTTCCATACTTGATTAAAAATTGTCCCCATTTTTGGCACTTTACGGATATCATCATCCATCCATAATATTTCCATTGAAAGTGACTACAAAGTTTCAAGAAGTGGAGGACCACATAGGGAACCAACAAGAGGTTCTCAAACTATTGAAGGACAACTTGGTTATGCAAAAAAATAGGATGAAATAATAAGTAGATGAACATTGCACTGAAAGGAATTTGAAGTGGGGGATTGGGTATTTTTGAGGCTACAACCATATAAATAGATGTCCCTCGATCAACAAAAGAAGGAAAATAAATTAGAACCCAAATATTATGGCCCCTACAAGGTGTTGCAAAGAATTGAAAGTATGAATTACGAATTGGATTTTCCTCCATCTTCATGTTTACATCCAATATTCCATGTTTATTGCTTAAAGAAGGTAATCAGTGACAAAATATCAGTCCAAACTATTTTACCATAGATTAATGAAGAAGGTAAAATCATACTAGAAATAGAAAAAATCCTTGAAACAAGGATTTAGTAGCTACAAATTGAGAAATTACTAAGTACCTTATCAAATGGAAGAATCTATTGGTGGAAGAGACGATATGGGAAGATGAGTTCTTCATGAAGAAACACCCACAGTTAGTCAAGTGTTGAGGAAAACACTTGTTTGAAGGGGAGGGGCATGTTAATCCCTAAACAAATCCCATGTTAAGTATAAAACCCCTTATTAATCCCTAGATATTTAATTATTACATTTCTAGTGTTATATTAGTAGGTTGGCTAGAACCCTTCACTGTACCCTTTTTTTTTATAATTGTACCCTTTGTCTCCTATATATATACCAAGGAAACCTAGTCTTAGGATCATCTTATCTTATCTTGTACATTGAATNCCCCCCCCCCCAAAGTGGACTATTATTCATTGACTTTTTATCATTCTCAAGTCATTGGGTCATAATAGTTATGTAGGATAGGTGAGTTAGTGGGGTATGTTAGGTAGGTAAGATATGTCATTGGGGTGGGTCATGCAGGTTAGGTGGGTTGGGTGGGTTAGATTTTGGTGGCTTATGGTGAAATAGAGTATTGTGGCATGTAGGTTAGGTGGGTTATCTTTTGATGGCTTGTCACATAGTAGCATAGTGGGGTAGGTAGGTTAAGTGTGGAAAGGTGAGTTAGGTAGGTTTGGTTGGCTATGTTAGTATGTTTAATAGGGTATATTTATGGGTTAGGTTAGGGAGGTTATGTAGGTTAGTGATTTATGTAAGTTAGCAGAATTAGTGTGGTAGGTTAAGTAGTTTACATGGATGTTTAGTGGATTAAGACAAGAATATTGACCTCGACATTACCAAGGAACAAGATAGAATAATCAACAATATTCATTGAAAATGGCCTCACGAAGCCGTTATTCGATAGGATATTATCAGAGACCAACAACTAGAAAAAATTGGAGAAACCTCAACAATAACACATGAAATCAACATAAAGAAAATTATGCAAGAACTAGTTATTAATGATTAAGAAAAAAAATAATTGAGTTTGGATCGATTGATCATGATCAATGGCAAAAAGAAAGTAGGAATATAAGGAAATCATATTACTTGGTTTCATCACATGTAACACCTTTAATTGAAAATCTTTGAGGACAAAACTTTTGAAGAAAGGGTACAATGGTATGACACGAAGGGGGGCATATATGGGGTTAAATGTATCTGATATGACCCAAAGGGGGGGCATGAAGGGGGTTAAATGTACATGGAATGTGTAAATATATATGTAATAGTGGTGGCCTAATAAAGGGGCCACATGTGTAATGTGTGAATATGTATATATAGAGATCATGTAGTTATTATGGAGAACATGTGAATTGGATTTATGAATGTATTGGAGTATTCATAGGAGGTTCTCCTATTATTTAAATATTTATTATGTAACTCATATCTCTTATCTATCTTGAAGTTGTGATTCACACTCACATTGGTGTACATGGTGTGTACTCTAGTTTCTTGTGATATTTCAAGCATTTGGTTCCTAGCACATATCATTTTTTCACTAGAATCAACTAACTTATTATTCTTGATTTCAAACATCTTCCTCCTTATTTAAATTTGTAGTTGTAATCCAAGCTTAGGTGTGTAGAGTTTTTTGTCTCTTATTACTACTTCCATTTATTTATTTTTGGTAGTTTTAGTTGTAATTCCATTTGATTATAAGAACACTGCAAATTGGTATTAGAACTTTAGATGACTTTTCCTCTTATTTTATGTTGTTTCTTTGTACAAAAAAAACAATAACATTGAGGTGGATCTCAATATTATGTGATTAAGGAAGAGTTGGAGGAAAGTTTCATGAATTTTGTAGAACAAATGAGGCAGTTGGTATGAGGTAAGGGATCCATAATGTAGTGAACCATGGTAGATAAAGGATAAAAACCCTTCACTTCAAAATAAACAAAAAAACACCCACACAATAAAGAACACAAGAATATAGAGAGAACCTTTAAGGTAGGGTAACACCATCAAATATTCCTTATATAAGGAATCAATCCACAAGACATGCTTGCTACAATGTGATACTCAACATCCAACATATCTCAATATAATGATACTCATGCATATTTATATTTTCTCATGATTATTCCTTGGGGTCTATGCAAACTATACCTCATTATTATATTATTCCTTATGAATACCTAGTGGGAATATTTGTTATCCACCAAATACTATGTGATTATATTCATTGAATGATTATGGCCACATTACATTCATTATCCCCCTTGGGTACTTCCCTAGGTACCCCAAATTATCATTCCTAGGTACATTACATTACGTTCCCCCTTTGCATGTTTTTTCCTTGAAACATGAGTGGAAACCATATAATATGATCTGATAAGCAATGTAGTAAACTGGTGCCAAGCACTAGAATCCATCCATCCTAGTGAAATGTAGAGATAGGGTACTCCAATTTTGGCCTCACCACCTTGATGTTGATACTGGTTACTCCTTTGGTTCCTTGTTGTTGCTATGATATTCTAATATATCCATTAATTTATTTTAGTCCTCCATGTACCTTTGTACTGAGTGCCTTTCTAGCTCCATGTTTTCCCATAACAAGTTTGTTGATGATGATGAACTTGCCTTGATGACTATTGTTTCTTAGAGTGGTGTGGGTGGCGATATTAAACAACATTTAGGTATTGGTTCTTCTTTCCTTGACTCATCAACCTATTATTCCTTTGAGGAATGAAACTATGTATATTCGTTTTTATTTTTATACCCTTTCTAAGGCCCGTAGGACTTATACCAAATCAATTATGGAGGTCAAACCTATGAATTAAAAAAAAAGCCTTAACTTTTCCCTCCCAAGAAAAACATTGGCTATAGATAGTGTAAATATTTTAAATTATTGTAAGTATATGGATGTATAATATAAAAAATTATAATGAGTCTTGAGTTTGACTTCTAAAAAATATATCTTGTCTACAATAATTCAATAGAATAATGTGAACATGTCAGCTTGAGAATTACTTTATTCATTGACCATTGTGGTATGGGTCCTCACTTGGTTGAATTTAAGCCATTCCCTTGGTTGCATGAAAAAAATTATTGGTATGTGTAAGGTGTTCCACGACACCCACCAAGAGTGGATGCTCCTTGGGAAGACTTGGAAACAAGATGGTTAAGAGAAAACAAGGGGCTTGTGATTGGTTGGGAGAACAAAGTATTATAAGCATGGGTAGGAGCACCTTGGGTGCACAATTGTGATGTACGGATGCAAGGGGGCATGCGCCTCACTTTCCTTGTGATGAAGGATGAGGAATTAAAGTTGCATTTGGGAAAGAATGGGGTGATTTGTGCATGAGCCCAAGGATCAAACTCACCTTCCCTTGACAACATGAGCATGTTGGAGAGGTTGGATGACCCCACCGACACACCCATGAAGAGTCATGGAAACTGATTGAAGGAAATGCACAAGGCAGGGGTGCACCAAAGGGGTTGGGGCATGCCAGTATGAAAGGATGCAATGGTTAATGAGAACACAAGTTTGATGGACATGCTAGTCCATGAAGGGGTGCATCAGTTCATTTTGGCGAGCTAGTCCATGAAGGGGCATGTCAGTTCATTTGGGAGCGTTGATCTTTAAGGGGAGTGACACCCAAAAGGATGTGATGGTTCATGAAGGTGACATTTGGAGTCCATATAAAGGACACAAGGCACATCAGCTAGAGAAAACACATCTCACCATTGTAATTCAAGTTAGAGAGTGATTTCTGCAGCTCAAGTAGAGGTGAGATAAAGTGTGATGAAGATAAAGGTGAAGGGAAAAGGATTGGATTAGTATCTTGTTGGATTTTCTTGGGAAGGGCACATGAAAAAGAGGTGTGAAGGTCAAGCAGGGTAGTGTGCGAGATAGGGAGAAGCCTGCGACAATCAGGCTTAGGTTGCGACATGGAGATTTGGGTGTATGAGCAAGTAGGAAAGTCAGGATGTGACTTAGCTAAATTCTTGTATATCTATGTGTTGAGATGCGATCTCCTATTTGTAATAATTGTAACAACATTTATATAGTAGAATACTTATACGGGTGTTTGACACAGTTTGATATACCTAACCATACTTGTCTCTTCCTGTGTTGAATGGTTGCATGTTCTTGGTTACATAATTGTCTAAGTATAAGAACTGTATAATTGTTTAAGTAGAGAATGCAAGTGTAGTTGGAATGATTGGATCAAGGTAGAGTATGGGTGTGCCTTAAGTGAGACATAGTCCGAATGAAGTAACTTTGGTTTAGTCAAACTGTTGAAACAAAACATTTTGGTGTCACACAACCCTAGGTGTTGGGCGACTTGGGTGCACCGAGTTGAGTTGGATCCCTAGGAATATTGTGGGCATGTGATAGATGGTATTAGAGATGATTTTGGTGAATAGGTTGGATAACTCTTCACCACTATCTTGGCAATAGATGGTATCATAGCTTGTTTGAAGACAATTTAGGTGCAAACTTGGTGAATGGTTTGGTAAGGTAGACCGAGCCATCCCATAGACAATCTAGGATCAGACTTGATTGATTTGCAACCAAAATAAGTGACAAATATGTGCACACACCTTGGTCAGACCAGACGTATATTTCGTGAGGTGAATTGAGAACTTGGACAAGGTGGACGATCGCAATATTTTTTGTAGGGATTGTCGTAGTTATGATCGCAGAGATCATCATAGAGTTAAGTTTGAATGAATTTGGGGTTGTTGACTTGACCCATTGGCATGTTGGGCTCTGCACCGGATAGACAGAATGACTCCAAATGTGATAGTAGGTTGTGTGAAGAGTTGTGAAGCAACTGAGTGAGTTGGTGCATATGTAGACTTGTGAAGGAAGAGTTGGGGAAATAACATGCAGGTGTCTTCGTGCAGCAGGATACCAAGGTGCTAGTTGTTCAAATAGGAAGTGAAGAGTTGAATCGAGACAATTTGAACGTATGTAGGTAGAGTTGTGAGATGCGAGCCAAGGCTTGACTCGAACTAAGATATGGAAGTAATGCATAAATGGAAAGACAAGATGGACATTGTGAAGTGAGGTTTGATGCAGTGTGGGGAAGGTTCAAAGAGGATGCTTGAGATTGCATGATGGAAATGTTGTGATGATGAGATATGGAATAATATAATGGATGTTATGAATCAAAACATGGCGCAACTACATGAAGGATTGAAGAGGATACACAATATCGAGGAATAATCAAAATTTTGTGGCGATGAAATGAGGGCATGTTTTGATGGAATCGATTCTAGGGAGATGCCAAGGTTGGGGTCACTCAATAAGGAGGATTCCTAAGGAAAATGATATCTTGAAACAAGAAAGAAACTACTTGATTTCATAGGAAGACTTGTTCAATTTTTTCTTTTTGATGAAAACCACTTTGTAACAGACTATCTGATGAAGACTAAGTTAGAATGGTTGGAATAAGACAAAGTGCATAAGGAATAGGAGAATATTGTTTCCAAAATGGAATTATTCCAAATGCCTGCACATTAAAATGAGATGTTGGAAGTGGTGGATGCTTTGGCAACACGTCTCAATGAGTTCCAAGATATAGGTCGCATACAATATTTTACAATGTGAAGGATAAGGTATTTTTTTTGTGGATGCGATGATGAGTGGGGTGAATGTGGATAATTTGGTGGACATCAGCATGGTCCACATCTTTGTGAGTGAGTGTACCGTGAATTATTTCCATTGTAAAGTTGAGAGTAGCTTGACCATGTACACGGGGCTTAAATCAATAGTGGAATTGATAGTTGGCATGGTTCACTCCGCACCTTTGAGAGGTGGAAGTTGGTTTGGAAATTGGGACATGATAGCCACTCCATTGGATGATCATGCATTGGTCTCATCTATGACTTTCTTAGATTTTCCAAGGAAGTTCCACTCCCGCATGTAGGTTTCTTGGTTTTATTGGATGAAGCCAAAACACCAAGTGTGGACATGATAAGGAAGAGGAAGCTTGGAAAAATACCTAGGATGTGTGCAATATAGTTGATTTTTGGATTCAACAGAAGTGTGGATAGACCTTGCGAAACGATGGAACAACAAGGGGTGAGTTTGGCCATGGTGACCTTGGAAGGATTGGGATAGCCATAATGAATATTGACAATAGTGGAGACATCGATGAATTATTCCTTGGAGAAGACAGATTGGTTGTGAAGCCTACAGTACCATAAGTAAGAGCATGAGGATGAGTTGAAGTCGATCGTCATAATAATTTACGAGGTCATTTCACATGAGACACAACCCGAGTCACTTTGTTTCCATCTAAGTGTTGATACAAAGCAATGCATGGAGGAACTCACTCAACCATACTTAGAGTAAGAAGCATAAGAAGTGGGGATAGAGGATCATCACCCCACAACCAT
>JASDQU010104272.1:319275-339122 GCA_032191745.1 Picea mariana
ATTGGGGAAATTTAGTTCCTTTGATAATATTTCCATCATTATTCACACCTCACTACCTCCATGCTACTGTCATCTGTACCTTCATGTTGTTAGTATCATACATGTACATGTACCATGACCTTGGTTATATTTGGAGCTGAAATGAAGAGGCAGGTTGTCAGACCCATAGTACATTGAAGAAGCGGGTTGTCATGCCCATAAGACATTGAAGAAGTGGTTTTTCAGGCCCATGAGCATTCTCTCAAGAAAGAGAAATACTGGGAATTGATTTCCCAAGGTTCCAAACTGCAGCTACAAATCTTTGAGACTTCTTGTACAACCTATTGTTGAAGACCTAGAAGGAAAGTGGGGAAACCAAAGGATTGTTGAGAAGAGAAGGGGCACACTTCCTGGGGTGGGACACACATGTGGGGAATGATGAATTGTAGGTTAGTTTGATTTGGCACCTATTTCTAAGTTTGTATGTTGTTAAAGAGACCTTAGCCTAGTTAGAAACCCTTTACCTATGTGGAATTCAGCCCTAGATCGGGGGTGGCCCACTACTGAGATTTTATGAGCGATGTGGTCTAAGACTGGGAGGAACGTGGAAGGTATGCACATAGTTGATGTTCTTTTCACAGTGTATTAATTTATGTGTTATGTTAATATTTATTCAATTATTCTTATGGGTTTTTTTGTATATGTTGTAATTGTATATAGATTTTGTTATCCGCATTAATCTGCGAAATTACATAAGTATATCAGTTACTTAAATGGTATAAGATTTCAAAAACGTTTTATGTGGCATGGCCCAGCCAGGGTGGCTGGGGAAGTTACAATGTGACATGTGGCATATTCATTGAGTGACACATGGAATCTTCACCGAGCGACACATCATATTGGACGTCGAGCAACATAACCTCCCATTTCGCATAAACCTTGAAAGATTCTGATTCAAGGATTACGAGAGGATTAATTAATCTAACCACAATGATTACGATATAGGTAATGAGGTTAATATCAAAACTATAACTCCCAGATTTATTACGAAATACACCACAGATATCAACCCGCCTTTAGATCCAACGGGTTCAGATCTATCATACCCATCTCAGGGCTGTAGGCCGACGAGGTTCACCCTTTTACTTACTAATCAATGAGGTGTTGACATGTATCACTCTCTATGGATGTGTTGGAAGCTACCTTGGAACATGGTCGATATTGTTCTGACACGTAGAATACTATTCAAATGACACGTTCTCCTGGATATCGAGATACTGATACTTTCCATCGTGGTGTTAATTTGAGTAATTCTAGATCCAGAGATTACGAGGTGATTAATCAACTTAACCCTGGTGATTACGATGAAATCAATTAATATAATTATGAGATTAAACACCCCTTGGGTGTATGAAAATATATACAACCTATATTCCTCAAACGATAGATCTGACGACTATCGTTTAAAGGCATCGACACGGGGTTTTAAGCCCCACACACAACCCGAGATCGATTTATCCCTCGTTGTGTGACAACCTTGGTTGCGTTTTCTACTTATTTGGCTTCCACATCACCTTTGAACTCACATATATAAAGATATATACATATATTAAATGAATTTGGAACCACATGTGGGAACTCTACCCACCGGACACCAGCCACTGACCCGTGCCAAATAAATAGAGGTTGGAAATATTCCTAGGTTACGGGGTCCGATTGACCTTGTTTGACCACAATCAATGGTGGATATCATGCCATTCCTATATGTGGCATTTCATATTTATTTCACTTTCCACAATTCCTATGTTTGACGAAGGTCCCACACTCCACTCGCCTACAACCAAAGATTGACAAGTGTCACTTCCATGACACCATGGATGCCAAGTTGGCATAGTGATCCAAAATATATTTGTAGAATGAAATGAATACAGATTATTATCAAAATATGCTTAACACAAAATAGGAGATATATAGTAAAAATGGTTTCTATTCAATAAGGAAATAAGATGAAACTGTAAAATGTAGCGGAAACACGTTTGCTAGAATGATGGTAGCTTATCTTTCAGAAGAGATGTGATGATTGCACTCATTCGAAAGAATATGATTACAATGAGGCTCTGAAGGCCTTTTTACAATAAACAGGAATGTCAAAAACCCTAGACATCCAAAAAACCTAACCCTAGTAGATGAAGCACCAAAAGTCATGTGGGCCTTGTTTGGATAAGTTAGTACATCAACTTCCCGGGGTTGTAACTTTTGCATAAGATCTTCGGTTTAGGCGCATGATAGCATGTTGGAAAGGTCTATATTAGGACTACATATTTTTCTACTATCTATCAAAAGTCATTTTGATTGTGGAGAGCCCTAAAAAATGTTGTTTAGGGCCTCAAAATGGCCCCGCAAGCTAGGGACCCGAAAACTAGGGAACAAACTGCCAAACTAGAAAATTGCCAAAATGAGCCAGTCGGAATAGGTGGGAGTCCACTGACATCCATATAGATCACATAGTACATCATACCTGACATCACTCTCTCTCTCTCTCTCTTGTGCTTATGTAACTAGGCATTGAACCAGGGGTTGGAACCCTAGTCCCTGGATGTCGGGTATCAGGATTTCCAAGGGTGTTTATACTTAGAAATCTTCTGAGGTCTGGTGCTCTAGCACCTCGAGATGAAGAAATCCCTCCTAATAGTTTCCTATTATATTTACGACCAATATTCCTCAGACCCCATATATGATGATCATGATTTAAGGTGCTCGTTCAAGGGCTTGAACCCAACATGACCCATTATCTACCCTTTGACAAATAAACCTCCTCCACATTTGGGCATTCCAACTACCTAACCTCTGATAAACAATGGAGATCTCTCCACCAATATATCCTACGCTCAAAACCTAAAGTGCCCATTCCCAAGGCATGAACTTGATAGGGAACCACTCCCAAATCCTTTGACCAACTACAGGTTGCCATGCATGATCATTGGGTACGTAGGCACTCCCCATTAGTATGATGTTAGAAACATGTCACCTCCCCTCTCAACGTCACTTTAGAGGAGACCCTACAAATGATCTAAGACTAAGAATTGATCTCACCTTTAATTTGATTATCGATCCAGATGATCTCTCAGACCTCCCTCATCAGAGTAACCAAACCCAGGGATACTCGGATGACGCTCACTGCAGGAAAATCCAATGGTCCCAATTATATATCAGAGTCTCTCTTTGATAGATCAACAATCCATGTTAGCTCGGGATGCATCATCTCTTGGCATGTAACCTAGTTCGATGGAGGACCAGGATCGGTTCGTGATGCCTATTGAACGACTATGATTCATCCTTCTTAGAATACATGACTTATACATGATAATATCCCTAAATTTTGACTTAACCATATCAAGGATCCCTTCAGGTTGACCACTGGGGTCCCCAAGTCTTCTGGACTCATAATTTTATTCTTAAAACTGACTAAGGCATCTAGAACTGAAACTAAGGTAGGGGTATTACATCCCTTCAAGAGGAAGCATAGCACTTCCTTCCTCTCGTACCTCTCATGGGTTTCATAGTGTATAGGTCTTCTTATCCTTTTACAGACATCACACCGCAACAATCTACCCTAATGCATACACAGAAGGCATAAACGAACAATTACATCCATGACCGCATCCATAGGAGGAAACCTCTGTATGGTTCCTTAATTTATTCATTGTAAGATGTAGGGTTCTCCTAATCAGGTAGGTATTACATATATATTTTCACATAGATACAATACCATTCGAGCACACAAACTTGCATAACTTGCCCATATGTACATCTTGATGGATATTCCTTCAATACTAATTCAATCACCAAACTTGCATACATACCCATGCATACAGATACAAGAATCCAAACATACTATATAGTTAAATTACAAAGGAGGCAAGAATACTTATCTATTCACAAGTATAGCAAGGCAACTAACTGTGGGTGTCCATATTTCCACCCTAACATAGGCTCAAAAAAATTCATTCTCAACATTCTTTCCACCTCCATGCCAAACCATGATACCATAAGAGGATTATCTACACTCATTCCTGCGTTCACTTGCAATTTCTCCTCTTTTAAAGTCTCTATGTGTTGTGTCTCCCCCCTCTCTCTTTTCCTTAGGTCTTCTCCTCCTCATGTGTCCCCTACACAAAATCCGTTGGTAAGGTTCTTGACATGTCCCTTCCTTTCTTATTTTAGAAGGAAGACCATGGGGAAATCTCGTTGTAGACCTAGTACTCTATTGTACCTTTGGCTTGGGATCCTTTGCTATCCTAGCCATATTTTCCATACCTATATTCATTGAGGGTGGTTGGGTTTTTCAACTACCAATCCCCTTCCCATTAACCATTTGGCTTTAGTTGCAAGTTAGAGGAAATAAGATCATCTTTTTCACATTATTCACCAAGGCCTCTTGGGGTCTTTAAGTATGAACCCACTTCCTGCCCTCCATTAATCCCTCTCATGGTATCATGGATTTTACATTCAATTATTCACCCCACAGTCAAATGTTGGCATTTAAAATCAACAATAATATAATTACAATGTTTATATACCATTAAATGAAAATCATTGATCTTGATTAATTACATATAATCAGAGGTTTAGGAAAGGGGGTGTTAGAGTAGGTTAGTAGGTTGCATTCGAGGTTAGGTGCGTTAGGTAGGTTGGTGCATTAAATGCACTATGTAGGTTAGTGGGGTAGGTTAGGGATAACATGGATTAGGTTGGGTGAGTAGGTTAAGTGGATTACATAGGTTAGTGTTAGTCCCTAGAAAAATCCCATATTAATTATAAACCCACTTATTAAGTACTATATATTAAATTATTACATTTCTAGTGTTATATCAGTAGGTCAGCTAGAACCCTTCATTGTACCCTTTCATAATAAAAGTACCCTTTGTATCCTATAAATATACCAAGGAGGCATAGTCTTAGGATCATCTTATCTCATATTATACATTAAATATATTGTAAAAGGAGGTTTCCCCCTTGAACTGGATTGTTATTCATTGAATTTTTATCATTCTCGAGGTGTTGGTTCATAACATTTGGTATTAGACACTAAAAACTATAGACAACACCATGTCCCCTTTCCCAAACTCACTCAACCGACAAGGTTGGCACCTCAGCAAATGGATGAAAGTATAGAAAAGGGACACCATGGTGTAATTGCACAATTATACTCACAAAAATTTCAAACATCTATATCATCTGCTCCATTGGATCTCTAAATAGTTATCAATAATCATTCCAGGGTATTTGAAGAAATCTGTAAGGGTCTTCCACCTGCTCGAGATCATGAACATGGTATTCATTTGCAACCAAGAAGTGTACTGCCTAACATTAGGTCTTATAGGTATCCATATGCACAAAAGAGTGAGATTAAGCGTATGATCCAAGAAATATGAGATGCCGACATCATTCAATATAGTCAAAGTTATTTCTCTTCACCAATGGTGATGGTTATGGAAAAGGATGGTTCATGGCGTATGTTTCCATATTATAGACAACTCAACAAAATGACCATCAAAGATAAGTTTCCTATTGTCATCATTGATGAATTATTAGATGAATTTCATGGAGTAATTTTCTTTACTAAGTTGGATCTTCGTTTGGGATATCATCAAATCATAATGAGGCAAGAAGACATTCCCAAAATAAATTTTAGAACACATGAAGGTCATTATGAGTTTTTAGTTATGCCATTTGGACTTACTAATGCACCTTCAATATTTCAAATCTTGATGAATTCTATTTTCAAGCCCTTCCTTAAAAAAATTGTTTTAGTATTTTTTGATGACATATTAATCTACAAAAAATCTTGGAAAGAGAATGTGCAACATGTTGATAAAGTATTACAACTATTGGAAGATAAACCACTTTATGCAAATCCTTCCAAGTGTTCCTTTGGGGTTCAAAAAGTGGAATATTTGGGTCATATTGTATCTCATGAAGGTGTAAAAGTGGATCCTAACAAAATTAAATCTACAAGGGAATGTTCAATCCCTAAAACCTTGAAGAAACTTAGAGGATTCTTAGGATTGACAAGCTATTACTGCAAGTTTTTTAAGAACTATGGTGAAATATCAACACCTCTAACAACATTATTAAAGAAGGAAGAGTTATCTTGAACTCAAGAAGCAACCAAAGATTTTTAAAACCTTAAGGAGGCTATGTGTACAACTCCTATCCTAGCCACACCTAACTTCGCAAAAACATTTATTGTGGAGGTGATGCCTTAGGCCATGGAATTGGTGTAGTTTTAATGCAAGAAGGATGGCCCCTTGCCTTTGAAAGAAACAAAATTAAAGGAAAAAACTTGCTTAAACTCATTCATGAAAAATAAATGTTGGCCATAGTACATGTAGTTAATAAATGATGCCCTTACCTAATAGGAAGACACTTCAAAGAAAAAATATATCATGATAGTTTGAAGTGCTTCTTGGAGGAAGGATTATCTTCAGAAGAGAAAAAAAATGGGTTACCAAGTTGCTTTGTTATTTCTTTGAAATTATCTAAAAAAAAGGAAAACATAATATTGTGGCAGATGCACTTTCAAGGGAATAAGGAGAAACAATGGGTTCAATATGTTCTATTTCTATCACACAATCATATTGGTTGGAGCAAGAAAGGATATAATCAAAGCAATATCAAGAGGCATGCAAGATCATTCAACAAATAAAAAAAGATCTTAGTTCATTAGATAAATTTGCATGGAATAATTATTTTCTATCGTATCATGATCACCTATATTTATGTAATAATTCCCCACTCAAATAGAATTTCCTTATGGAATTGCACACTTCTCCTATAGAGAACATTCAACATTCTTGAAAACTTGCCACTTGATCAAGAATGATTTTTAATGGGAAGGCATTAAAATTGATGTTCAAAATTTTGTCTGAATGTGTGGTATGTCAACAAAATAAGGGAGAGAGAATCAATATACCTGATATCCTACAAATATTAGCTATACTAAGTCAAATTTGGGAAGAATTTTCAATGGATTTTATTACATGTTTACCCAAATCTGAAGGAAATACTGCTATCATCCTAGTAGTGGATCGACTGACAAAGTATGCCCAGTTTTTATCTCTGTCTCATCCTTTTAAAGAAAGTACAATAGCCACAACATTTATGGAAATAGTTCAAAATCTACATGGAGTCCCCATGATTATTGTAAGTGATAGAGATCTGATTTTCACTGGAAATTTTTGGACTGAATTACTTTCTTGTTTGGGTACTCAATTGGCTCACAACTCATCTTACCATCCTCAATCCAATGGACAAATTGAAATTGTGAATAAATGTCTAGAAGGATATCTTCGTTGCTTTGCATATGATAAACAAACACAATGGGTCAAGTGGTTTCCCTTGGCAGAATGGAATCCTTCCATACTTGATTAAAAATTGTCCCCATTTTTGGCACTTTATGGATATCATCATCCATCCATAATATTTCCATTGAAAGTGACTACAAAGTTTCAAGAAGTGGAGGACCACATAGGGCACCAACAAGAGGTTCTCAAACTATTGAAGGACAACTTGGTGATAGAAAAAAATAGGATGAAACAATAAGTAGATGAACATTACAGTGAAAGGAATTTGAAGTGGGGGATTGGGTATTTTTGAGGCTACAACCATATAAACAGATGTCCCTCAAGCAACAAAAGAAGGAAAATAAATTAGAATGCAAATGTTATGGCCCCTACAAGGTGTTGCAAAGAATTGGAAGTATGAATTACGAATTGAATTTTCTTCCATCTTCATGTTTACATCCAATATTCCATGTTTATTGCTTAAAGAAGGTAATTAGTGACAAAATACGAGTCCAAACTATTTTACCATAGATTAATGAAGAAGGGAAAATCATACTAGAACTAGAAAAAATCCTTGAAACAAGGATTAAGAAGCTACAAATTGAGAAATTACTAAGTACCTTGTCAAATGGAAGAATCTATTAGTGGAAGAGACGACATGGGAAGATGAGTTCTTCATGAAGAAACACCCACAGTTAGTCAAGTGTTGAGGACAAAACTTGTTTCAAGGGGAGGGACATGTTAAGCCCTAAACAAATCCCATGTTAAGTATAAAACCCCTTATTAATCCCTAGATATTTAATTATTACATTTCTAGTGTTATAGTAGTAGGTCGGCTAGAACCCTTCACTGTACCCTTTTTTTTTATAACTGTACCTTTTGTCTCCTATATATATACCAAGGAGACCTAGTCTTAGGATCATCTTATCTTCTCTTGTACATTGAATATATTGTAAAAGAAGGTCCCCCCCCCACAAAGTGGACTATTATTCATTGACTTTTTATCATTCCCAAGGCATTGGGTCATAATAGTTATGTAGGATAGGTGAGTTAGTGGGGTATGTTAGGTAGGTAAGATATGTCATTGGGGTGGGTCATGCAGGTTAAGTGGGTTGGGTGGGTTATATTTTGGTGGCTTGTTGTGCAATAGAGTATTGTGGTATGTAGGTTAGGTGGGTTATCTTTTGATGGCTTCTCGCATAGTAGCATAGTGGGGTAGGTAGGTTAGGTGTGGAAAGGTGAGTTAGGTAGGTTTGGTTGGTTATGTTAGTATGTTTAATAGGGTATATTTATGGGTTAGGTTAGGGAGGTTATGTAGGTTAGTGATTTATGTAAGTTAGCATAATTAGTGTGGTAGGTTAAGTAGTTTACGTGGATGTTTAGTGGATTAAGACAAGAAGATTGACCTCGACATTACCAAGGAACAAGATAGAATAATCAACAATATTCATTGAAAATGGCCTCACGAAGCCGTTATTCGATAGAATATTATCAGAGACCAACAACTAGAAAAAATTGGAGAAACCTCAACAATAAGACATGAAATCAACATAAAGAAAATTATGCAAGAACTAGTTATTAATGATTAAGAAAAAAAAAATTGAGTTTGGATCGATTGATCATGATCAATGGCAAAAAGAAAGTAGGACAATAAGGAAATCGTATTACTTGGTTTCATCACATGTAACACCTTTAATTGCAAATCTTTGAGGACAAATCTTTTGAAGAAAGGGTACAATGGTATGACACGAAGGGGGGCATATATGGGGTTAAATGTATCTGATATGACCCAAAGGGGGGGCATGAATGGGGTTAAATTTACATGGAATGTGTAAATATATATGTAATAGTGGTGGCCTAATAAAGGGGCCACATGTGTCATGTGTGAATAGGTATATATAGAGATCATGTAGTTATTATGGAGAACATGTGAATGGGATTTATGAATGTATTGGGGTATTCATAGGAGGTTCTCCTATTATTTGAATATTTATTATGTAACTCATATCTCTTATCTATCTTGGAGTTGTGCTTCACACTCACATTGGTGTACATGGTGTGTACTCTGGTTTCATGTGATATTTCAAGCATTTGGTTCCTAACACATATCATTTTTTCACTAGAATCAACTAACTTATTATTCTTGATTTTAAACATCTTTCTCATTTAAATTTGTAGTTGTAATCCAACCTTAGGTTTGTAGAATTTTTTGTCTCTTATTACTAGTTCCATTTATTTATTTTTGGTAGTTTTAGTTGTAATTCCATTTGATTGTAAGAACACTGCAAATTGGTATTAGAACTTTAGATGATTTTTCCTCTTATTTTATGTTGTTTCTTTGTACAAAAAAAACAACAACATTGAGGTGGATCTCAATGTTATGTGACTAAGGAAGAGTTGGAGGAAAGTTTCATGAATTTTGTAGAACAAATGAGGCAATTGGTATGAGGTAATGGATCCATAATGTAGTGAACCATGGTAGATAAAGGATAAAAACTCTTCACTTCAAAATAAACCAAAAAACATCCACACAATAAAGAACACAAGAATATAGAGAGAACCTTTAAGGTAGGGTAACACCATAAAATATTCCTTATATAAGGAATCAATCCACAAGCCATGCTTGCTACAATGCGATACTCAACATCCAACATATCTCAATATAATGATACTCATGCATATTTATACTTTCTCATGATTATTCCTTGGGGTCTATGCCAACTATACTCATTGTTATATTATTCCTTCTAAATACCTAGTGGGAATATTTGTTATCCACCAAATACTATGTGATTATAGTCATTTCATGATTATGGCCACATTACATTCATTATCCCCCTTGGGTACTTCCCTAGGTACCCCAAATTATCATTCCTAGGTACATTACATTATATCCCCCATTTGCATGTTTTGTATTGAAACATGAGTGGAAACCATATAATATGATGTGATAAGCAATGTAGTAAACTGGTGCCAAGCACTAGAGTCCATCCATCCTAGTGAAATGTAGAGATAGGGTACTCCAATTTTGGCCTCTCCACCTTGATGTTGATACTGGTTACTCCTTTGGTTCCTTGTTGTTGCTATGATATTCTAATATATCCATTAATTTATTTTAGTCCTCCATGTACCTTTGTACTGAGTGCCTTTCTAGATCCATGTTTTCCCATAACAAGTTTGTTGATGCTAATGAACTTGCCTTGATGACTATTGTTTCTTAGAGTGGTGTGGGTGGCGATATCCAACAACATTTAGGTATTGGTTCTTCTTTCCTTGACTCATTAACCTATTATTCCTTTGAGGAATGAAACTATGTATATTCTTCTTTATTTTTATACCCTTTCTAAGGCCCGTAGGACTTAGACAAAATCAATTATGGAGGTCAAACCTATGAATTAAAAAAAATGCCTTAACTTTTCCCTCCCAAGAAAAACATTGGCTAAGATAGTGTAAATATTTTAAATTATTGTAAGTATATGGATGTATAATATAAAAATTTATAATGAGTCTTGAGTTTGACTTCTAAAAAATTTATCTTGTCTACAAGAATTCAATAGAATAATGTGAACATGTCAACTTGAGAATTACTCTATTCCTTGACCATTGTGGTATGGGTCCTCACTTGGTTGAATTTAAGCCATTCCCTTGGTTGCATGAAAAAAATTATTGGTATGTGTAAGGCGTTCCGCGACACCCACCAAGAGTGGATGCTCCTTGGGAAGACTTGGAAACAAGATGGTTAAGAGAACACAAGGGGCTTGTGATTGGTTTGGAGAACAAAGTATTATAAGCATGGGTAGGAGCACCTTGGGTGTACAATTGTGATGTGCGGATGCAAGGGGGCATGAACCTCACTTGCCTTGTGATGAAGGATGAGGAATTGCAGTTGCATTTGGGAAAGAATGGGGTGATTTGTGCATGAGCCCAAGGATCAAACTCACCTTCCCTTGATAACATGAGCATGTTGGAGAGGTTGGATGACCCCACCAACACACCCATGAAGAGTCATGGAAACCGATTGAAGGAAATGCACAAGGTGGGGGTGCACCAAAGGGGTTGGGGCATGCCAGTATGAAAGGATGCAATGGTTAATGAGAACACAAGTTTGATGGACATGCTAGTCCGTGAAGGGGTGCATCCGTTCATTTGGGTGAGCTAGTCCACGAAGGGGTGCATCAGTTCATTTGGGAGCATTGATCTTTAAGGGGAGTGACACCCAAAAGGATGTGATGGTTCATGAAGGTGACATTTGGAGTCCATATAAAGGACAAAAGGCAAATGAGCTAAAGAAAAAAAATCTCACCATTGCAATTCAAGTTAGAGAGTGATTTATGTAGCTCAGGTAGAGGTGAGATAAAGTGTGATGAAGATAAGGGTGAAGGGTGAAGGATTTGATTAGTATCTTGTTGGATTTTCTTGGGAAGGGCACATGACAAAGAGGTGTGAAGGTCAAGTAGGGTAGTGTGTGAGATAGGGAGAAGCCTGCGACAGTCAGGCTTAGGTTGTGACATGGAGATTTGGGTGTATGAGCAAGTAGGAAAGTCAAGATGTGACTTAGCTAAATTCTTGTATATCTATGTGTTGAGATGCAATCTCCTATTTGTAATAATTGTAACAACATTTATATAGTAGAAGACTTATAAGGGTGTTAGACACAGTTTGATCTACCTAACCATACTTGTCTCTTCCTGTGTTGAATGGTTGCATGTTCTTGGTTTCATAATTGTCTAAGTATAAGAACTATATAATTGTTTAAGTAGAGAATGCAAGTGTAGTTGGAATGATTGGATCAAGGTAGAGTATGGGTGTGCCTTAAGTGAGACATATTCTGAATGAAGTAACTTTGGTTTAGTCAAACTGTCGAAATGAAACATTTTGGTGTCACACAACCTTAGGTGTTGGGCGACTTGGGTGCACCGAGTTGAGTTGGATCCCTGGGAATATTGTGGGCATGTGATAGATGGTATTAGAGATGATTTTGGTGAATATATTGGCTAATGCTTCACCACTGTCTTGGCAATAGATGGTATCATAGCTTGTTTGAAGACAATTTAGGTGCAAACTTGGTGAACGGTTTGGTAAGGTAGACCGAGCCATCCCATAGACAATCTGGGATCAGACTTGATTGATTTGCAACCAAAATAAGTGCCAAATATGTGCACACACCTTGGTCAGAACAAACACATATTTCGTGAGGTGAACTGAGAACTTGGAAAAGGTGGACGATCACAAGATTTGTTGTAGGGATTGTCGCAGTTATGATCGCAGAGATCATCATAGAGTTAAGTTTGAATGAATTTTGGGTTGTTGACTTGACCCATTGGCATGTTGGGCTCTGCACTGGATAGATAGAATGAATCCAAATGTGATAGTAGGTTGTGTGAAGAGTTGTGAAGCAACCGAGTGATTTGGTGCATCCGTAGACTTGTGAAGGAAGATTTGGGGAAATAACATGCAGGTGTCTTCGTGCAACAGGATACCAAGGTGCTAGTTGTTCAAACAGGAAGTGAAGAGTCGAATCGAGACAATTTGAATGCACGTAGGTAGAGTTGTGAGATGTGAGCCAAGGATTGAATCGAACTAAGATATGGAAATAATGCATAAATGGCAAGACAAGATGGACATTGTGAAGTGAGGTTTGATGCAGTGTGGGGAAGGTTCAAAGAGGATGCTTGAGATTGCATGATGGAAATGTTGTGATGATGAGATATGGAATAATATAATGGATGTTATGAATCAAAACATGGCGCAACTACGTGAAGGATTGAAGAAGATACACAATATCGAGGAATAATCAAAATTTTGTGGTGATGAAATGAGGGCATGTTTTGATGGAATCGAATCTAGGGAGATGCCAACGTTGGGGTCACTCAATAAGGAGGATGCCTAAGGAAAAGGATATCTTGAAACAAGAAAGAAACGACTTGATTTCATAGGAAGACTTGTTCAATTTTTTCTTTCTAATGAAAACCACTTTGTAACAAACTATCTGATGAAGACTAAGCTGGAATGGTTGGAATAAGACAAAGTGCATCAAGAATAGGAGAATATTGTTTCCACAATGGAATTATTCCAAATGCTTGCACATTAAAATGAGATGTTGGAAGTGGTGGATGACTTGGCAACATGTCTAGATGAGTTCCAAGATATAGGTCACATATAATATTTTACAATCTGAAGGATAAGGTATTTTTTTTGTGGATGCGATGATGAGTGGGGTAAATGTGGATAATTTGGTGGACATCAGCATGGCCCACATCTTTGTGAGTGAGTGTACCATGAATTATTTCCATTGTAAGGTTGAGAGTAGCTCGACCATGTACACGGGGATTAAATCAACAGTGGAATTGATAGTTGGCATGGTTCACTCCGCACCTTTGAGAGGTGGAAGTTGGTTTGGAAATTGGGACATGACAGCCACTCCGTTGGATGATCATGCATTGGTCTCAGGTACAAATTTCTTAGATTTTCCAAGGCAGTTCCACTCCTGCATGTATGTTTCTTGGTGTTCTTGGATGAAGCCAAAACACCAAGTATGGACATGACAACGAAGAGCAAGCTTGGAAAATTACCTAGGATGTGTGAAATACAGTTGATTTTTGGATTCAACAGAAGTGTGGATAAATCTTGCGACACGATGGAACAACAAGGGGTGAGTTTGGCCATGGTGACCTTGGAAGGATTGGGATAGCCAGAATGAATATTGACAATAGTGGAGACATCGATGAATTATTCCTTGGAGAAGACAGGTTGGTTGTGAAGCCTAAAATACCATAAGTAAGAGCATGAGGATGAGTTGAAGTCGAACGTCACAACAATTTACGAGGTCATTGCACATGAGACACAACCCGAGTCACTTTGTTTCCATCTAAGTGTTGAGACAAGGAAGTGCATGGAGGAACTCACTCAACCATACTTGGAGTAAGAAGCATAAGAAGTGGGGATAGAGGATCATCAACCCACAAACATTGTGAATTTTGTAAGAAATCTATGGGGATATATGACTTTCAACTTAGTAAAGAAAAACTTGAGGAGTTGGAATGCACGTAGAAGGAAGTCAGGTTGGTGTTGAGGTACTTTCACATGGAGCACACATCCGACAGTATGTAAACTAACAACCTTTGTGGCGGCTATTGGGTACAATCCATTCGCTAAGACGATAAAGAGTTGGCATGCTTCTATGAAGCAAGTAACATGGCCTTAGGTGCCTTGCGAAGAGGTAATATCACAAACTTGGAGATATGCATTTCAATGAAGAAGTTAGTGTTGTGTGGGGTGATTTGGAGGAAGTCATTGTAGAAAATATGTATGAGTGTGACTTAATGTGTTGGAGTAGAGAGGTGACGTCACTTTCACATTGTGAAGACAATAGTTGGTGTGTTGGGATGTACAGAGGCAACTTGACAACAAATTGGCGCAATGGGTTAGTGAGGAGACTTGGTAGCTAGTGGAAAGGATAAGGACTTTGCCTTAGCATTTGAGGTTGGATAGAGTGACATAGGTGCATATAGAAGCAACTGCGTTTGGGAATGGGGAGTACATTCTCATGAGTTGGGAGTGATGATTGGACTAGATACCCAATCGGTCCAAGGCATGAGGGATGTCAATGTGCAGAAGCATGGCTAATATGGTTGTAGTATGAACACATCAGTGAGTCATGAGGAGTTCAACATAGGTGAATTTTTGAAATGAAGTGGGTAGCAGTCAATTGTAGTAGGCAACGATAACAACACCAGAACTAGAAAGTAGCAATGAAACGCCATCGTGACAAGATAATGCAGCAGAGTTGGGTGACTTTTATCCTTGGATTTGGGTGAAGTGACTGTATTGACTTAGGAAGAAGATCATACAGAGTTGGGTGTAGAGTATTTGGGTTGATTTGTGGAAACTTGGGGTTTCAACTTCATAGGAAATTTTGGGTTTCCATTTGGCATGAAACTTGGGGTTTCCATTTGGCATGAAACTTGGGGTTTCCATTTGGCATGAAACTTGGGGTTTCCATGAGACTTGGTTGTGATGGAGGCATGCATTCGGGAAAAGTTGGAGAAAATAGATTTTGAGGATGTTATTGAGATGAAAAAAAAATTAGGTGGAGGAGGATGTAAGGCCTTATGTGACACCCACCGAGTTCGAATGCTCCTTGGGAAGACTCGAAAGAAAGTTGGTCAAGAACCCAAGGGGCATGCGATCAGTTAGGAAAATGAAGTCATATGGGCATGGGAAGAATCACCTTGGGCACACAATGGTGACATGCAAATGTAAGGGGGAACGTGCCTCACTTGCCTTGCAATAGAGGATGAGGAATTGGGCTTATGTTTGGAAAAGTATGGGGTGACTTGGGCGCGAGCCGAAGGAGTGGAACTGCCTACCCTTGGAAAGATGGGAACATTGGAGAGGTTGGATGAGCCCACCGATACACCCACGAGGAGTCATGTCAGCTGGTTGAAGGAAACACATGAGGAAAGGGTGCACCAAAGGGGTTGGGGAATGACGGTCCTAAAGGAAGCAATGGTTGATGAGCACATGGGTTCAATGGGTGCATTGGTTCGCAAAGGGGCATGTTGGCTTGTTTGGGCACATTGGTTTTTGAATGGGTGCGACACTCCAAAGGACATGATGATTTGCAAAAGTGATGTTTGGATTCCATATAAATAAAACAAGGCACATGAGATAGATAAAACACATATCATCATCACAAATCGAGTTAGAGAGTGAGGTTTGTGGCTTGAGTAGATGTTAGATGAACTGTGATGAAGATGAAGGTGAAGTGTGAAGGCTTGGCTTAGTCTCTTGTTGGAGTGTCTTGAGCAGGGCACATGAAAAATATGTGTAAAGTTTAGGTAGGGAAGTGCATACAACAAGGAGAAGGATTTGATAGTTAGGCACAAGTTGCAACAAGAAGAATTGTGTGTATGAGCAAGTAGGCAAGTCGGGATGTGACATAGCCAAATTCTTGTATATCTATGTGTTGATTTGTGGGATCCTTTTTGTAAGAATTGTAACAACATATATACAATAGAATACTTATACATGTATCAAGAATGATTTTTGTTTCCCAACCATACTTGTCTCTTCTTGTGTTGAATGGTTGCATGTTCTTGGTTGCATACTTTTCTAATTATAAGAACTGTGTAATTGTTTAAGTAAAGAAAACAAGTCTAGTTGGAATGATTAGCTCAAGGTAGAGTATGGGAGCATCTTGAGTGAGACGTAATCCAAATGAAGTAATTTTGATTAATTCAAGCTACCAAAATGAAATTTTGTGGTGCCACACAACCCAAGGTTCTAGGAGACTTGGGTGCACAGAGTCAAGTTGGATCCATGGGAAGACTATGAGCACATGACAATATGCACCTATTGATAAATGTTTTTGATCAAATTGATTTTCCCACTCTTTGGAACACAAACAAATGATATAAAAAGGATTAATTTTGGTATTCTCATCATCT
Organism: Picea mariana; assembly: GCA_032191745.1. Taxonomy (NCBI): domain Eukaryota; kingdom Viridiplantae; phylum Streptophyta; class Pinopsida; order Pinales; family Pinaceae; genus Picea; species Picea mariana. Next base: position 336,050 of record JASDQU010104272.1, read on the forward strand.
CATGGAATATCCCTTAGTCTCAGCTTCGTCATGCATTTTACGGAATCAAAATACGAGCCCGTATGCCCAATATACTCATAGTTTTTTCCAACCACCCAAAAAAGATATTACAAGAAGAGATTTGAAGAATTGATGAGGAATTTATTCTAAGTGTTGTGCCCCACTTCCCATATTATTCCATTTGAAACACTTAATCCTTTTTCATATTGCATTTCCCACTCCTTTCCTCTCCATACCTTACTTAACACTTAGTTTTATTTTCAACTCCTTCACTTCTCCACATGAACATTTTAACACTTAGTCTCTTTTCCTCTTCGCAGATGGAGGGAATCCATTACCACTTACCCATCTCTCCTTTCCTACAGGACTCCATTCCCACTTCCCCATCTCTCCTTCCCCGCTCCTCCTGATCCACTTCCCCATCTTTCCTTTCCTATGGGAATCCATTCCCACTTCCAAATATTTTCTTCCTTACCACCCGCAAGCCTCTCTTCTCCCTCATCCTACTTCTGCATGCTTGATTTATTTTCCAAAGTCTAATTCCTCTTCAAGACTTATTCTATTACATTGAGACACATGGACAGTGACTAGGCAATGATTGGGCGACCAAAATATTACCAAGGAATGCATTTTTCTAAGGCATAAGAGATACACTAAGGCTTCCATAAGTTCCTCTATTTCACACATATGGTAAGCAAGGAACATGAATTATAAACACCAATTTTTTCCCTTTCCCAAATGAATGTGGGACTAAGAGAGGAGAAATCAGATCAAGGGACAATATTTACCCTTGAACCAGATCAACAAATCCCGAGCAACGAACTTCTTGAGCTCATATATTGAGTTCTTGATGTTCGTTTTGAGAAAATGGTACCTTGTCGTAAAGGTAATTTTACAAGGAAGACAATGGATTAGGTTTCAATGGATTAATTTTTCCATGATATTTCTAGAAATTAAAAGAACAATCAACTCTTTTTTCATGGCTTCTTGAGAAATCTATTTGGAACCTCGACTTCTTGAGGATATAAGTTGATATCCAAACCTCCAAATTTCACTCAAGATGGCTTGTTGGAAAGATATAACAATGAATATTATTTATTTAATTATTTCCATGGCTGAGAAGTCTCTTATCATGCTAAAAAAATTAAAATACAATCAATATTTTTCAAGTGGTCAACTTCAAATTTTGGAAATAAAAGTTTGTTAAATAAATTTTATAAAAGGGTGAAGTGGGTCCTATTTGGAGGCATGAATCTCAATGACCTAAATCATTTATAAGTATTTAATCAAGAATTTATTAATATGATATATTGTTTATTCCAAAAAGAAGAAGCATGTGGGAATGTTCTAGAAGAACACAAAACCTAACTGTCAGGGAAAAGCATTTCAAAGAAGCATTGGGAGTATATTTAAAAGGAGGAGTGTTATAGCGGGAAAACCCCCCTATGGAATACACTATGGTTCAACATGTAGGTAGATCTAATCGTCTAAAATTATCCTAATTTTATAACTACTCCGAACATATCCAAAATTCATATATGAAAGACAAAATGAAAAGATCAGGTAACTTTACTTTTTACTCCGCATTCGGTGTTGATCCTCTTGCATTTGATAGCTCTGCTGACTGCATGCCTCCTCCCAAGGATGAACTGCATTAAAAAATAGATAAACAGGAAACTAAAAACATTACATCTCATATATAAATCATGGGTTAGATGTTAAAATAAATCATGAATCAAATACAAACATTTGACACATCATATTTCGGGACATAAAAAGTATTTCTTTTATTGATATCAGAATGTTTACTTACAACAAGGTCGTAGACTTCTCCATGAACCTGGTCAGGGCTCCTCTTCACCGAGCTCCAACAACACTTCCACATATCTTTCTCCTCTCAATCTCTCTCTAGGGAAATGGAATACGCTTATGATGGAGGAAAAAGGCAAAAATGGGAAATTCTGATGTAAATCTCACAAGGTGGCTGCAATTATTTGGGTCAAGGAGGGGATGTGAAATGAGTAGAGTTTCACTATTCTTATGATTATCTTGGGAATGATATCCCAAAACCTCCTTTTATATGACAAAATGAAGGTTATTCGGTTGGGTGGTAGTCTATAGGCAGTGGCATAGTTGGGAAACTACCCAATAGCTCTTAATCTCAACAAATTCCTTGCAATTTTTAATTTTGCAACTTTTGTGAATATATTCGGGTTGTAGTGATGCAACTAGTGTATGTATGTGGGATGTAGTGGTGCAGAAAGCATGTGTACATGGGCAGTAGTGGTGCAGGGCACGTACATCTTCAAAAATAATTGTTTTAAGAAGAGTTGCTCAATGATGGCTTGGAAAAAATAGCAAGTAAGAGGGCCAAATGTCAGGTATGCATGTATGGAGAAATTTAGGGTTATAACAAATGCCCCCTAATGTGTGAGGTTAGAAGAGCATCTGATGGCTGAAATACATTAGATATAGTCACCAACATATGAAGCGAGTGAGCCTGAGACTAGAGTTTGGGAGGTACCATCTGCAAAAGTAACAATTGTCTCTCCAAGGCGGGCATACCCATGCTCAGGATGAAATAATTCATGGCTGCCAATAAAATACACTGCAGATTCATGCCATATAACTATATAAAGTGTATCCACGAGAAATACACAATGGATCTACATCTCAAAATCAAATATATACATGTATAGTATCCATCTTCAAGAAGCAAATGATGCTTGATGGCTCGAGATGAGGCCTTCAAAGCTCGAGCAACAAATTCAAGATCTTCAAAACTTGGGTAGGAGTGTAATGTGAGTGTACAACTTCACTACCCAGAGGTCTTCGATGGCTTGTCAGGAAAAAACAAGAGGATCTCGGTGATCGAGTAGAGAACTTCATTGATTTCGAACAAGGACTTGATTGGAATTTTGGGATGGTTGGGCATGAGGTCAAGAGAAAAACTGCAGAAAGGTTGACTTAGGTTGGGTAAAAATTCCCTTGGACAATATCATGACACATGATCAGACTTAGGCAACATGACATTGACATAAGTTCACGATGTAGGAGGCAACGCAAACTCTCC
>JASDQU010104273.1:0-46103 GCA_032191745.1 Picea mariana
TTTTAATCTTTTAGCCAATTTTGTATAGTTTTGGCCCTTTTGTTGTGCTGTGGAGTTAACCTTTGTGCCATGAATGACTGTTTTTCTGTGCTGATGATGTTGAGTTCTTGTCGCCCTGTGCGGACGAAATTTCAGTGATAACAAAGAGCTTTGATCTCCTTTGATATATTTTCTTACCTTCTCGAATACTCATCTTTCTTTCTTTTCATCAAAAGTTTGGGTCTCCCCTACAGCTTTCCTGACTCCTGAGTCTTCTGTAGTCTTCCCTAGGGCCAGTCTGTCTTCTCCTATAACAACACCTCCTCTAGTGATAACAACGACTCTAGGGTCTTCTCCACGAGTTTCAATGTATATTAGTTGTAATTACGGGTTCTGCTGAGGTCCTCGTTTTTCCTGAAGCTTAGCCAGCAATGCTGGACATTCCTCGACAACATGCTCGAAAGAGTCACAATAGCTGCAAGTGGTACAAGGGTTATGACAGTCCCTTTCTAGGTGTCCTGGCTGTGTGCAGTTATAATAGATTATCTATCCTTGGCCTTGACCTGTACCCCATCCTTGTCCTCGTCCTCATCCTCGTCCTTTGAATCCACCACGAGGATTGAAGTTTCCTCTCCCAGGGGAGTTATACTGTGTAGTGTTTCCTTCTTGCTGTACTTCGACTTGAATTTTTAATATGTCTCTTGACCTTTAATTCATGAGATCGTAAGCCCTACAATCCATACCATCATGTCCCATGGACTTACAGAACGTGCAATACAAATTTGTGGGTGTCTAAACATACTTTTGCATGTAATAACACTAACCAGGGCGATGTCTATTTCGGCATACCTCGCACCAGGGCAAGGTGACTTGCTTCAAAGGGATCGGAGCTCCAGAGGCCAAGTATTCATGGAATAAGGGAAAATGTTCCTTTTCATGGCCTTCTGATCTACATATGACACACCAGATGCCATCTCTTTTATCTTTTCACTCGTCTTTTTTCATATCTTCGAACTACAGAGACAAACTAGTTAGCTGACTCAATATTTGACTCATACCTGAGCTAGATTCTCCCATAGGGGATGATTTTAACTTGATGGCGATCTCCAACGCCTCACCTTGCGAAGCAATCTTTTGTTGCATCATAGGAACTCTGATGTGTGGTAAGAGATCAACAATAAACCATTCTTTGTTCTTTTCATCTGGGATTTGAAAAGTCAATCAGCTTGTTAAGGTCTTAAATATTTGATTGAATTTCCAAACGGGTTTGGCTACCTTCTGCTTGATCTCTTTCATCTCTGTAATACATTGTGATTCCGATTTGGGTTTCTTGAATTCTACAATCAACACATTCTTGATCTGATTCAACGGCTTAGGCTATGCAATTCCTTGGAAAAGCTTCATGTACCAGCTCAGTGGAAATCCCTTAGGGTATTACTAAACTGGGTTCTTTTAACAGCTTCGTCGGTGACATTCTTAATATTCCATATGAATTCACATAGGAACCAATGCTGATCAGGGTCTTCAGACCCATCTCCCCTAAAAATAGGGAGCCTCATCTCATCTACCATAGATATTCCTAGAGTTCCTCACTGAGTATGTGGTAGACTACTAGTGACAGTGCTCTGAACGCTCTGGTGGCTTGGATTACTTTAATTTCTTAATGCTGCTGAATCAACAGGAGGGATAATAGTACTTACTTCAGTAGTATAAATGGTTCCTGAAGTTTCTTGCTCTTCCTAGTGAGGTTCTTCATCTTTCCCTGCCTCTGTCCCAATGGGTTCTGAATGCTCTTCATCTGTCAGATCTGCCTCTTCTCCACTGTAGAAATCCTAGTCCCCATAGTTCTGCTTGAACTGGTTCGCAAGATGAACTTCTCTGAATGCTCTGCCACTGCGTGTATGCCTAGCTTTTGTGTCACTGTCGCTGTTTGAATTCTTGAACATTATCTTTTTCACATCCAACCAATCTACTGTATCTTCAAGATGTTCTTCTCATGCAATAACATCTTGATCCTCAGCTTCAGAAAATGTAAAAATTTTCCTCTAGGTCCCTTGAAGAAATATCTCTCGGCTTGCCTATATGACTCTACTCTGTCAACAACAAACTCGATGATGTACCCTCCAATGGTGCTATCAAACCAGTGATGTACTACTCGTGATACAACGTTATCAACTCTCTTGACCTTCTTGATTAGAGCCGACATCCAAACCACAGGAGGTCTAGATCTGATCTCAAACTGGGTATCTACTAACCAAGCTAACCATTCATATAGCTCCTGCTGGATTCCTCCAAAGAAAATTTTATGTATATCAGTAAAGATATATCTCTCCAACCAGTTCTCTGTACTAAGATTAGGGTTCTTGTTCTGGGCTTCAGCGAAGTCCTTTTCTTGATCCTCTATCCACTTTTGAATTTCTCTCTTTGATGGAAACCACCTTGGAATTCCCTCAAGCATATTCCTGTCCCGACAACAGAACCATTTGTTGCCACAGGGGTAGACCCAGGGTTTAGCTCCAAGAGCGCACCAACAAGCCCTAGCTACTGGCGCTTTCGGCAACACCTGTGAGGTAGATGCAGTCTCACCCGAAGTAGCTATGTGGGGGTTGCAGGACAAAGATGTCTACAACCAGAAGGAATGTAAAGTGGGTTCAAAGTGATAGACACACAAGAATCTAGTATTCTTTATCTTCCTAGGATCTACTACGCAAGATATATCTATCAGATATAACACAGTAATGCAATAGCAGTATATCAATAACAAATAATAGAACATTAATCACACATATGACACAAGTTATACGTGGTTCACCCTCTCTCTAGGGATACATCCACAAAACTGTGCTTTATAAGGTATTAAGATGAAGCATATAGTTCTTGTTTGCGCTCTTAGCTAGCATATCTTCTCTCTTATCTTTGCTATCTCTTCCTTCCCTGTGCACCCAGTTGTAGGGTTGATCTTCGCACCTAGCTAAAGATATTACAATATAGAAGGCTCTCCTACTCAACACTTTTATCTCACTCAATATTACTCACTCGATCACACAATGACAAAGACAACAACAATGATCCTAACATCAACAACCCAACCCAGGTCCTTTAGACCTCTATTTATGCCTGACAATAGCTCACCGACATCCTTAGGTTGAAACCTAAGTGTCACAAACCCTAGATGCAAAAACCCTAGGTGTCTAAAACCCTAGGTCAACTTGACCTGCATTTTCAGGGCTTCGCTAGCCCGTCTTTACTTCCTTCTCACGCGGTGCTCTGAAGCATCCAATGGTGGCTTTTTTTGCTTGGTGATTTGTCCATGATCCTTCTTTCTTGCTGATCTGTCATCCTCGATCTCTTCGTTCAATGGATTTCTTGCTTTTACTTCGCTTAGTCTTTTCTTCTCTTTTTCTCACTTCGACCCACTAACAGACACTGTGTCTACAACGCAGTTTGCATTATGCCTTTTCTTTCTCGATCTTATCTTATTTCCATAACCAAGGGCCAACAATCCCCCAACATTCACCTATGACTCGTTCCGAAGCACTTCAGATCTGACCTTTCTATATTACTTCGATTTCAGACTGCGAAGTGCAGCCTTTGCTTTCTGCTCTATGCTGCATCTCCTTCCTTTTGCTGACTATCTTTTCTATGTTTGGTACCCAGTTTCAACTGCACCTGGTACCTAGACCCTTTTCCTTATGCTTTTACTTTGAGCTATGAGGCAGCTGGTTGTCATAGTACAATTTCAATCGACTCCCATTCACTAATCCTTCCTTCCATTCTCCCTTCAAAGTCTTCAATTGTGCAACTCCTCCTTCCATAACATAGGCGATCTAATATGGCCTGAGCCAATGCGTTATGAACTTCCCAGGATGTTTTAAGAACTTACTGTCATATACCAGTACTATATCACCTTGTTTAAATGCCTACTTCTTGATGTGCCTGTCATGATAAGCCTTCTCTCTTTCCTTGTGTACCTGCTGATGGAATCCCGCAAAAAATCTGTCTTCTTCTAGTTCGACCAACAATGCAAGCCTTTCTCAAATAACACTAGTGTCATCCATATCTGTGAAGGCAACAATTCTTAGGATTTGTACCAAATATTCCATTGGGACAACGACTTCAATACCATACACCAACTTAAAACGGGTCTGCATTGTTAGCTTCTTGCAAGTGGTTCTATAGGCACATAGTACTGCTGGTACTCTTAAATCCCAGTCATCCGTGTTCACACTGCAAATCTTTGTCAGTGCTATCTCTGAGATCTTGTTAAATGCTTCCACTATCCCATTTGCTTGTGGATGGTAAGGTGTGTGATTTTTTGATGGTGGACTGCAAATTCCTCAGTCAGGGCTTCAATTGTTTTATTTATGAAATGTGTGCCTTGGTCACTTATAAGGATCTTTGGGCATCCAAACCTGGTTATGATGTCATCAAATATGAAGCGTGCAACTGTAGTTTCACTACAGTCCTTAACTGCTCTTGCTTCAGCCCATCTGGTCAAATATTTTTTCATAGTGATTATGTACCTTGCTCCTGTGCGCTTTCCGGGTGGGTGCCATTCCTGTTGATAGGAATTGGACTATTTTTGCAAAGTGGTCATCAATCTTTCTAATGGCCAGTAACTGTGAATCTGACAATGCATCCTACAAACTGGTCGACTCTTCGCCATGTTCCAACCTTGACAAGTGGTCAGGACCTTTGTTCATTCTTCCTGGATTTACTATGATCTCAAAGTCATATTCCTAAAATAACAGAAGCCATCTGCATATTATCCCCCCCAAATCTGTCTTGTTGACTAGGAATTTCAACACAGAGTGATCAATAAACATTTTATAGTGTCCTCCCAACAAGTAGTGGTGAAATTTTTGTAGCGCATACACCATGGCTAACCCCTCTTGCTCGGTAGTGGTGTAATTGATCTCAACAGTTGATAGCTTCCTGCTGGCAAAGGCTAACAGATGGTCAATATCTCCTTCCCCAAGTTGTACTAACACTGCTCCTAAGGTAATAGAATATGCATCGACATGCACATGGAACTCCTTGCTCCAATCTAGGAAGACCAGAATAGGCGCAGTAACCATTTTTTGTTTTAGTGTGTCGAAGATCTACTGGCACTCTTTCGTCCAACTAAACTGACAGTCTTTATTCAAAATCTTATCCATGGGTGCTGTAATCTGGGCATATCCTTTAATGGACTTCCTGTAGTATCCAGTATGTCCCAACACAATGTGTAGTTGTTTGACTGAAGTAGGAGGGGGTAGATCAACTATAATGTCAATTTTAGCTGGATCGACCAACAATCCCTGCTTTCATACAATATGACCTAACAACACCCCCAATGGTGAGAAGAAGATGCATTTCTTCAGATTCAAGGCAATTTGACACTGCCTGCATTTGTCCAACATTAGCCTTAGATATTCAATATGATTTTTCAATAAACTAAAAACAGTCGAATCATCAAAATATGCTTCTAAAAAATTATGCAGAAACTCCTTGAATGCTTCGACCACCACCCTAGAAAATATGGCTGGGGCATTCTTCAATCCAAATGGCATCACTGTATACTGGTAGGATCCCCATTCTGTTGCAAATGTGGTCTTATGGCGATCTTCCTTGGCAATCCAGATCTGATGGTATCCCGAGAATCCATCTGTAAACGAGTATACCTTCTGGCCTCCCACATTATCTAACACTTCGTCAATGAATGGTGTAGGGAAGGGGTCATGAAAACATGCATCATTTAGATTCCTAAGATCTACATAGATCCTGATCTCTTCTGTGTTCTTGTCTTGCACCACCATAGGGCTAATCCATTCTAATTCTTTGACAGGTTCTATAATTCCTTCTTTCAACATTCTGTCGAGCTCAATTTTCACTTTCTCCTTATATTTAGGGTTCAGTCTGTAGGGTCTTTGTTTGACTGGTCTTGCATCTGGCTTCAAAGGGATCCTCATATCTCCCATATGCCCTTTAATTCCCTTCATATCAGTGAACTTGGTTGGAAACAAGTCTTGATATTCATGCAGTAATTCTGTAATCTTGTCAATAGTGGCAACATCCCAATAATCTCCAACATTTGCAAGCTTCGGTGCATGTTCTGTTCCAATATTAACCTTCTTAATCTTGATTCGCTGTCCAATGAATGGTAACTCAACTACTGGTCCTTCCACATCTCTTTGGCCTTCTGTTTCTGCGATGTTCACCTTTCTTGGATCATCTTCTTCATCAACATTGATTTTGTAGTAGCCTTGCAGTTTCTGGAGAAGTGCAGTCCATTCATCCTCTTCTTGCTCCAAAGGGAGGTTAGATGCCTCATCGAATACTTTTTGTTTTACAATATGCAATGCTTGATCTACTGAAGGATATTGAATTTCAAATAAGAAGGTGGTTACAAAATTCTGAGTCATACCTTCCCAATCTGCAGTGATGAGGCCCAACTCCGCTTGAAGGTACTAGTTGATAGGGGTTGTGTCTAGTGTGTTGATGAACTTGTGCACCCACTGCTCTTGAGGAATGTTGCTCCAGGATGCTTCACAACTTTTCACATGGTCCTTTGGGCAACTTCGACCTATGTATCGAACTTCGCAACCTTCTACTTGTGCTGAGAACCGCACTGTCATCAAGGTACGACATTGTACCCATTCTGTAATGTTGTTTTTGTGTGTCCCCCACCATTTTTCTGGGGTTGCTTTCAGGGCCTCATACATTGCCAACAATCTTTGTTGCATTGGTACACTTTCTTCAAAGTCCGACAAGAAGGTTTCTAAAGGATTCAAACCATCAAAGGTGGGTAAGTTACTTATTGTTGTGCTAATCCAATGAACTTCTCTAGTTAATCTAGCACATCTTCTTGTAGATACTTCATACATTTTATTCTGCTAGTTCTCTAGTGCTTCTACTGAGTCCAATGAACATGCATTGTCACTTTGCCAGCTTAGGTTTCCATCGGCCGTAGGATTAATGTAATCCTACTATCTGGATGTTAGTTTGTATATGTTTTCCATCTCATATGCATGATCTTCCTCTCTGATGGGCTTTGTGTATCGCTGACCTTCATTTGTATCTAAAGGCACAATGACCCTAAGGCCATCTCCTTCAAAATTCATACGTATTTTCTTTAAATCAACAACAGTGGAATTATTGAAAGCCCAATCAATTCCTAACATTGCAGGGTAAGGACAACTATCATCAACTATCTCAATTACCTCAAAATATGCAAACGTTCTTACTCCATCGATGTCCACAGGGAGATGTTACAGTTTGCCAAAGGGGCTTACAACTTGCTGATTAGCCATCCTAATCTTGATAAGGGAATATATCAACTTGGTTTTTCCCATTAGTTCCCAGGTTTGCTTCGTCATGACATTGACCTCCGACCCTAAGTCGAGGACCACATAGTCTATATCATATTCTCCTATTTGAGCATTCAAGTGTAATTCCTTATTTGTCCTTCTCTTTTTAGCGATTTGGTGTACTGCCCTATTCAGTAAGGGGTCTATCTTTCCTAGCTCATACTGTCTGATTAAATTTTGTAGTTCTTGTACAACGCTCTCATCCTGAATCAACTTACTACAAGTATATATAAATTCCATGATCTTGATTACCTCTTTTCCTTCTCTTGGTGAAGAATATTGATCAAATACCTGAGGCATCCCATATATCTCACTTTTGGTCATGTATTTGATGAAGAGCCTTGATCTCCTTTGATATATTTTCTTACCTCCTCGAATACTCATCTTTCTTTCTTTGCATCAAAAGTTTGGGTCTTCTCTATAGCTTTCTTGACTCCTGAGTCTTCTGTAGTCTTTCCTAGGGTTAGTCTGTCTTCTCTTGTAACAACGCATCCTCTAGTTATAACATCGACTCTAGGGTCTTCTTCACGAGGTTCAACGTATATCAGTTGCACTTGCGAGTTCTGCTGAGGTCCTTGTCTTTCCTGAAGCTTAACCAACAATGATGGACATTCCTTAATAATATGCTCGAAGGAGTTGCAGTAGCTGCAAGTGGTACAAGGGTTCTAACAGTCCCTTGCTAGGTGTCATGGGTGTGCGCAGTTATAACAAATTTTCTATCCTCAACCTCGACCCATACCTTCTGCTCATCCTCTGAATCCACTGCGAGGATTGAAGTTTCCTCTCCCAGGGAAGTTATACTGCATAGTGTTTCCTTCTTGCTGTACTTCACCTTGAATTTTTTATATGTCTCTTGACCTTTCATGCATGAGATCATAAGCCCTACAATCCCTATCATCATGTCCCACAGACTTACAGAACATGCAATACAAATTTGTGGGTGTCTAAACATACTTTTGCATGTAATAGCACTAATTAGGATGATGTCTATTTCGACATACCTCGCACTAGGGTAAGGTGACTTGCTTCAAAGGGCTCGGAGCTCTAGAGGACAAGTATTCATGGAATAAAGGACAATGTTCCTTGCCATGGCCTTCTGATCTGCATCTGACACACCAAATTCCCTCTTGTTGATCTTTTCCCTTGTATTTTTTCATATCTTCGACCTGCAGAGACAAACTAGTTAGCTGACTCAAGATTTGACTCATACCTGAGCTAGATTCTCTTATAGGGGATGATTCTATCTTCATGGCGATCTCCATCACCTCACTTTGCGAAGCAATCTTCTGTTGCATCAGAGGAAATCTGATTTGTGGTAAGAGGGCAACAATGAACCATTCTTTGTTCTTCTCATCTGGGATCTGAAAAGTCAATTGGCCTGTTAAGGTCTTAAATCTTTGATCGAATTCCCAAACGGGTTTGACTACCTTCTACTTGATCTCTTTTAGCTCTATAATAAATTGTGATTTTGATTTGGGTTTCTTGAATTCTGAAATCAATGCATTCTTGATCTGATTCAGTGGCTTAGGTTGTGCAAGTCCTTGGACAAGCCTCATGTACTAGCTCAGTGCGTGATCCCTTAGGGTAGTACTAAACTGGGTTCTTTTAACAGCTTTGTCAGTGACATTTCTTAATATTCCATACGGCTTCACAGAGGAACCAATGCTAATCAGGGTCTTCAAACCCATCTCCCCTAAAAATAGGGAGCCCCATCTCATATGACATAGATCTTCCTAGGGTTCCTGACTGAGTATGTGGTGGACTACTAGTGAGAGTGCTCTGAACACTTTGATGGCTTGGATTACTCTGATTTCTTAATGTTGCTGAATCAACAGGAGGGATAATAATACTTACTTCAACAGTCTGCGCGGTTCCTGAAGTTTCTTTCTCTTCCCGACGAGGTTCTTCATCTTTCCCTGCCTCTATCCCAACGGGTTCTAAATGCTCTTCATCCATCAAATATGCCTCTTCTCCACTATAGAAACCCTCATCCCCATAATTTTGATTGAACAGGTTCACAAGATGAACTTCTCTGAACGCTCTCCCACTACGCGTATGTCCAACCTTTGTGTCACTGTCGCTGTCCGAATTCCTGAACATTAGCTTATTCACATCCGACCAATCTACTGTATCTTCAAGATGTTCTTCTCATGCAATAACATCTTGATCCTCAACTTCATAAAATGTAAAAGTTTTCCTCTAGGTCCCTTGAAGAAATATCTCTCGGCTTTCCTATATGACTCTACTCTGTCAACAACAAACTCGATGATGTACCCTCCGATGGTGCTATCAAACCAGTGATCTACTACTTGTGATACAATGTTATCAACTCTCTTGACCTTATTGATTAGTGCTGACGTCCAAACCATAGGAGGTCTAGATATGATCTCAAACTGGGTATCTGCTAACCTAGTTAACCATTCATATAGCTCCTCTTGGATTCCTCCAAAGAAAATTTCGTGTATATCAGTAAAGATATATCTCTCCAACTAGTCCTCTGTACTAAGATTAGGGTTGTTGTTATGGGATTCAACGAAGTCCTTTTCTTGATCCTCTATCCACTTTTGAATTTTTGTATTTGATGGAAACCACCTTGACATTCCCTCAAGAAGATTCCTGTTGCAACAATAGAACCATTTGTTGCCACAGGGGCAGACCCAGGGTTCAGCTTCAAGAGCGCACCAACAAGCCCTAGCTACTAGCCCTTTCGACAACACCTACGAGGTAGATGCAATCTCACCCAAAGCAGCTATGTGGGGGTTGCAGGACATAGATGTCTACAATTAGAAGGAATGTAAATTGGTTTCAAAGTGATCGACACACAAGAATCTAGTATTCTTTATCTTCCTAGGGTATACTGTGCAAGATATATCTATCAGATCTAACACAGTAATGCAATAGCAGTATATCAATAACAAAAAACAGAACTGTGCTTTATAAGGTATTAAGATGAAGCATACAGTTCTTGTCTACGCTCTTAGCTAGCAGATCTTTTCTCTTCTCTTCCCTCCCTTCGCACCCAGTTGTAGGGTTGATCTTCACACCTAGCTGAAGATCTTACAATACAGAAGGCTCTCCTACTCAACACTTATATCTCACTCAATATTACTCACTCGATCACACAATGACAAAGACAACAACAATGATCCTAACATCAACAACCCAACCTAGGCCCTTTAGACCTCTATTTATGCCTTACAATAGCTCACCGATATCCTTAGGTTGAAACTTAAGTGTCAAAAACCCTATATTCCAAAACCCTAGGTGTCTAAAACCCCAGGTCAACTTGACCTGCATTTTCAGGGCTTCACCGACCTGTCTTTCCTTCCTTCTTGCGCGGTACTCCAAAGCATCCAACGGTGGCTTTTTCTGCTTGCTGATTTTTCCACGATCCTTCTTTCTTGCTGATATGTCATCCTTGATCTCCTTGTTCAACGACTTGCTTCCTTTTATTTAGCTTCCTCTTTTCTTCTCTTTTTCTCACTTCGACCCACTGACAGACACTGTGTCTTTCGTGCAGTTTGCATTCTGCCTTTTCTTCCTTGATCTTCACTTATTTCCATAACCAAGGGCCAATAGGCCCCCAACACTCACCTATGACTTGTCCTGAGGCCCTTCAGATCTAACCTTTCTATATTACTTCGATTTCAGACTGCGTAGTGCAGCCTTTTCTTTCTTCTCTATGCCGTGTCTCCTTTCTTGTGCTGACTATCTTTTCTATGTTGGGTACCCATTTTCAACTGCACCTGGTACCTAGAACCTTTTCCTTATGCTTTTACTTTGATTTGTGAGGCAGCTGGTTGTCATAGTACAATTTCAACCGGCTCCCATTCACTAATCGTTCCTCCCATTCTCCCTTCAAAGTCTTCAACTGCGCAACTTCTCCTTCTGTAACATAGGCGATCTAATATGGCCCGAGCCAACGTGTTCTGAACTTCCCAGGATGTTTTATGAACTTACTGTCATATACCAGTACTAGATCACCTTGTTTAAATGCCTTCTTCTTGATGTGTCTGTCATGATAGGCCTTCTCTCTTTCCTTCTATACCTGCTGATGGAATCCCAAAATATATCTGTCTTCTTCTAGTTCGACCAACATTGCAAGCCTTTCTCGAATAGTGCCAATGTCATCCATATCTGTGAAGGCAACAATTCTTAGGCTTGGTACCAAATATTCCATTGGGACAACGACTTCTAGACCGTACACCAACTTAAAAGGGGTCTGCATTGTTAGCTTCTTGCAAGTGGTTCTATAGGTCCATAGTACTGCTGGTACTCTTAAATCCCAGTGATCCGTATTCACACTGCAAATCTTCATCAGTGCTGTCTCCAAGATCTTGTTGAATCCTTCCACTGTTGCATTTTCTTGTGGATGGTAAGGCGTGCTTTTCTGATGGTGGACTACAAATTCCTTAGTCAGGGATTCAATTGTTTTATATGAAATGTGTTCCTTGGTCACTCATAAGGATATTTGGGCATCCAAACCTAGTTATGATGTCATCAAATATGAAGCGTACAACTGTAGTTGCACTACAGTCCTTAACTGCTCTTGATTCAGCCCATCTGGTCAAATAGTCTGTCGCAGTGATTATGTACCTTACTCCTCTGCGCTTTTAGGGTGGGTTTATAGTTCCCACGAATTCAATGGCCCATTTCTCAAATGCTTGTAGGTTCAGATGTGGTGCTAATGGCATTTCATCTCTTCTGGATGGTTTCCCAACTCTTTGGAATACATTGCATGCTCTGTAATAGTCTTTAGCATCTCTATGTAAGGTATGCCAACAAAGGATAGCTCTAAGAACCTTCTGGGCAGTTGCTTTCCCTACGTAATGTCCTCCTGTGATGCCTTCATGAGCTTCTGCAAGGATCAATGGTCGCTTTGCCTCCATAACACATCTTCTCAATATATTATTAGGTCCCATCTTGTATAGCTGTTCAACTATAAGTGAAAAGTATGCAACACGCAATACTAGCTGTTTGTTCTTTGGAATTGTATAATTGCTAGGTGCCATTCTTGTTGATAGGAACTGGACTATTTATGTGAAGTGGTCATCAATATTTCTAATGGCTAGTAACTGTGCATCCGATAGTGGATCTCCAAACTAGTCGGCTCTTCACCATGTTCCAACCTTGACAAGTGGTCAGGACCTTTGTTCATTCTTCCTGGATTTACTATGATCTCAAAGTCATATTCCTGAAATAACAGAATCCATTTGCATATTCTCCCCCGCAAAACTGTCTTGTTGACTAGGTATTTCAGCGTGGAGTGATCAATAAACATTTTATAGTGTCCTCCCAACGAGTAGTGGCAAAATTTCTGCAGCGCATACACCATGGCTAACCCCTCTCGCTCGATAGTGGTGTAATTGATCTCAAAAGTTGATAGCTTTCTGCTGGCAAAGGCTAACGGATGGTCAATATCTCCTACCCCAGGTTGTGCTAACACTGCTCCTAAGGCAATAGAAGATGCATCGACATGCACATGAAACTCCTTGCTCCAATCTGGGAAGACCAAAATAGGCGTAGTAACCATTTTCTCTTTCAGTGTGTCAAAGCTTTGATGGCACTCTTTCGTCCAACTAAACTGACAATATTTCTTCAAAATGTTCTCCATGGGTGCTGTAATCTAGCCATATCCTTTAATGGACTTCCTGTAGTATCTAGTGTGTCCCACCATAGTGCATAGTTGTTTGACTGAAGCAGGAGGGGGTAGATCAACTATAATGGCAATTTTAGCTGGATCGACCAACAATCCCTGCTTGCATACTAACGACACTCCCAATGGTGAGAAGAAGATGCATTTCTTCAGATTCAAGGCAATTTGACACTGCCTGCATTTGTCCAAAATTAGCCTTAGACATTCAATATAATTTTTCAATAAACTAAAAACAGTGCAATCATCAAAATACACTTCTAGAAAATTATGCAGAAACTCCTTGAATGCTTCGACCACCACCCTAGAAAATATGGTTGGGGAATTCTTCAATCCAAATGGCATCACTATATATTGGTAAGATCCCCATTCTATTGCAAATGTGGTCTTATGGTGATCTTCCTTGGCAATCCAAATCTGATGGTATCCCAAGAATCCATTTGTAAAAGAGTATACCTCTTGGCCTCCCACATTATCTAACACTTCGTCACTAAATGGTGTAGGGAAGGGGTCATGAAAACATGCATCATTCAACTTCCTGAGACCTACACAGATCATGATCTCTTCTATTTTCTTGTCTTGCACCACCATAGGGATAATCCATTCTGATTCTATGATAGGTTCTATAATTCCTGCTTCCAACATTCTGTCGAGCTCAATTTTCACTTTCTCCTTATATTTAGGGTTCAGTCTGTAGGGTCTTTGTTTGACTGGTCTTGCATCTGGTTTCAAAGGGATCCTCATATCTCCCATAGGCCCTTTAATGCCCTTCATATAAGTGAACTTGGTTGGAAACAAGTCCTGATATTCATGTAGTAATTCTATAATCTTGTCAATAGTGGCAACATCCCAATAATCTCCAACATTTGCAAGATTCGATGTATGTTCTGTTCCAATATTGACCTTCTTAATATTGATTGGTTGTCCAATGAATGGTAACTCAACTCCTGGTCCTTCCACATCTCTTTGGCCTTCTGTTTCTGCGATGTTCACCTTTCTTGGATCATCAACTTCATCAAAATTGATGTTGTAATAGCCTTGCAGTTTCTGGAGAGACGCAATCCATTCGTCCTCTTCTTGCTCCAAAGGGAGGTTAGATGCCTCCTCGAATACTTTTTGTTTTACAATATGCAATGCTTGATCTACTGAAGGATATTGACTTTCAAATAAGAAGGTGGTTACAAAATTATGAGTCATACCTTCCCAATTTGCAGTGATGAGGCGCAACTCCGCTTGAAGGTACCAATTGATAGGGATTGTGTCTAGTGTGTTGATGAACTTGTGCACCCACTGCTCTTGAGGAATGTTGCTCCAAGCTGCTTCGCAACTTCGCACATGGTCCTTTGGGAAGCTTCGACCTGTGTATCAAACTTCGCAGCCTTCTACTTGTGCTGAGAACCGCGTTGTCATCAAGGTACAACATTGTACCCATCCTGTAATGTTGTTTTTGTGTGTCCCCCACCATCTTTCTAGGGTTTCTTTCAGGGCCTCATCCATTTCCAACAATCTTTGTTTCATTGTTACACTTTCTTCAAAGTCCGACAAGAAGGTTTCTAAAGGATTCAGACCATCAAAGGTGGGTAAGTTACTTACTTTTGTGCCAATCCAACAAACTTCTCTTGTTAATCTAGCACATCTTCTTGTAGATACTTCATACATTTTATTCTTCCAGTTCTCTAGTGCTTCTTCTAAGTTTGATGAACATGCACTGTCACTTTTCCAGCTTAGGTTTCCATTGGCCGTAGGATTAATGTAAACCTACTATCTAGCTGTTAGTTTGTATATGTTTTCCTTCTCATTTGCACGGTCTTCCTTTTGATGGGCTCTGTGTATCGCTGATCTTCATCTGGATATAAAGGTGCAATGACCCTAAGGCCATCTCCTTCAAAAGTCATATGTCTTTTATTTAAATCAACCACAGTGGAATTATTGAAAGCCCAATCAATTCCTAACAACGCAGAGTAAGGAAAACTATCATCAACTATCTCAATTACCTCAAAATTTGTAAACGTTCTTACTCCGTTGATGTTCACAGGGACATGTTCCAGTCTGCCAAAGGGGCTTACAGCTTGCTGATTAGCCATCCCAAGTCTGATAGGGGAATAGATCAACTTGGGTTTTCCCATTAGTGCCCAGGTTTTCTTCATCATGACATTGACCTCCGACCCTAAGTTGAGGACCACATAGTCTATATGATATTCTTCTATTTGAGCATTCGAGTATAATTCCTTATTTTTCCTTCTCTTTTTAGCGATTTGGTGTACTTCCCTATTCAGTAAGGGGTCTATCTTTCCTAGCTCATACTGTCTGATTAAATTTTGTAGTTCTTGTACAATGCTCTCATCCTGAATAAACTTACTACAAGTATATAGAAATTCCATGAGGTTTCTTACCTATTTTCCTTCTCTTGGTGAAGCAGACTGATCAAATGCCTGAGGCATCCCATATTCTCTCACTTATATTCATGTCTTTGATGAAGAGCCTTGATCTCCGTTGAACTCTTTTCTTGCCTCCTCGAATACTCGTCTTTCTTTCTTTGCATCAAAAGTTTGGGTCTTCTTTGCAACTTTCCTGACTCCTGAGTCTTTTGTAGTCTTCCTTATGGTCAGTCTATCTTCTCCTGTAACAACACCTCCTCTAGTGATAAAAACGACTCTAGGGTCTTCTCCGTGAGGTTCAACGTATATCAGTTGCACTTGCGGGTTCTGCTGAGGTCCTTGTCTTTCCTGAAGCTTAGCGAGAAATGCTGGACATTCCATGATAACATGCTTGAAGGAGTTGCAATAGCTGCAAGTGGTACAAGGGTTCTGTTAGTCCCTTGCTAGGTGTCCTGGATGTGCGCATTTATAACAGATTATCTGTCCTCGGTCTCGACCCATAAATCCTCCTCATCCTCAACCTCTGAATCCACCTTGACGATTGAAGCTTCCTCTCCTAGGTGAGTTATACTATGTAATGTTTCCTTCTTATTGTACTTCACCTTGAATTTTGTATATGTGCATGAGATCGTAAGCCCTACAATCCCTATCATCATGTCCCACAAACTTACAAAATGTGCAATACAACTTTGTGGGTTTCTGAACATACTTTTACATGTAATAGCACATGACACCTGGGCGATGTCTATTTCGGCGTACCTCGCACCAGGGTAAGATGACTTGCTTCAAAGGGCTTGGAGCTCCAGAGGCCAAGCATTCATGGAAAAAGGGACAATGTTCTTTGTCATGGCCTTCTAATCTACATCTGACACACCAGATGCCCTCTCTTTTATCTTTTCCCTTGTCTTTTTTCATATCTTCGACTTGCAGAGACAAACTAGTTAGTTGACTCAAGATTTGACTCATACCTGAGCTGGATTCTCCCATAGGGGATGATTCTTACTTCATGGCGATCTCCAATGCCTCAGATTGTGAAACAATATTTTGTTGCTTCAGAGGAACTCTGATGTGTGGTAAGAGGGCAATAATGAACCATTCTTTGTTCTACTCATCTAGGATCTGAAAAGTCAATCGGCTTGTTAAGGTCTTGAATCTTTGATCGAATTCCCAAACCGGTTCACCTAACTTCTGCTTGATCTCTTTCATCTCTATAATACATTGTGATTTCAATTTGGGTTTCTTGAATTCTGCAATCAAAGCATTCTTGATCTAATTCAACGAATTAGGTTGTGCAAGTCCTTGGAAAAACTTTATGTACTTGCTCAATGCGCGATTCCTTAGGGTAGTACTAAACTAGGTTCTTTTAACAACTTCGTCGGTGACATTCTAAATATTCCATATGACTTCACATAGGAACCGGTGTTGATCAGGGTCTTCAGACCCTTCTCCCCTAAAAATAGGGAGCCTCATCTCATCTGCCATAGATCTTCCTAGGGTTCCTGACTGAGTATGTGGTGGACTACTAGTGACAGTGCTCCGAACGCTCTGGTGGCTTGGATTACTCTAATTGCTTAATGCTGCTGAATCAACAAGAGGGATAATAGTACTTACTTCAGTAGTCTACATGGTTCCTGAAGTTTCTTACTCTTCCCAATGAGGTTCTTTAGCATTCCCCACCTTTTTCCCAATGGGTTCTAAATGCTCTTCATCCGTCAGATCTGCCTCTTCTCCACTGTAGAAACCCTCGTCCCCGTAGTTCTTCTTGAACTGGTTCACAAGATGAACTTCTCTGAATGCTCTCCCACTACCCGTATGTCAAGCCTCTGTGTCGCTGTCACTGTCCAAATTCCTTAACATTAGCTTCTTCACATCTGACCAATCTACTGTATCTTTAAGATGTTCTTCTCATGCAATAACATCTTGATCCTCAGCTTCAGAAAATGTAAAAATTTTCCTCTGGGTCCCTTGAAGAAATATCTCTCGGCTTGGATATATGACTCTACTCTGTCAACAAAAAACTCGGTGATGTACCCTCCAATGGTGCTATCAAACTATTGATCTACTGCTCATGATACAACGTTATCAACTTTATTGACCTTCTTGATTAGCGCCGACG
Source organism: Picea mariana (assembly GCA_032191745.1). Lineage (NCBI taxonomy): Eukaryota > Viridiplantae > Streptophyta > Pinopsida > Pinales > Pinaceae > Picea > Picea mariana. Next base: position 17,476 of record JASDQU010104273.1, read on the forward strand.
TCCAAACCACAGGAGGTCTAGATCTGATCTCAAACTGGGTATCTGCTAACCTAGCTAACCATTCATATAGCTCCTGATGGATTCCTCCAAAGAAAATTTCGTGTATATCAGTAAATATATATCTCTCCAAACAGTCCTCTGTACTAAGATTAGGGTTCTTGTTCTGGGCTTCAGTGAAGTCCTTTTCTTGATCCTCTATCCACTTTTGAATATCTGTCTTTGATGGAAACCACCTTGACATTCCCTCAAGAAGATTCCTGTACCAACAACGAAACCATTTGTTGGCACAGGGGCAGACCCAGGGTTTAGCTCCAAGAGCGCACCGACAAGCCCTAGCTACTGGCCCTTTCGACAACACTTGTGAGGCAGATGCAGTCTCACTCAAAGAAACTATGTGGGGGTTGCAGGATAGAGATGTCTACAACCAGAAGGAATGTAAAGTGGGTTCAAAGTGATCGACACACAACAATCTAGTATTCTTTATCTTCCTAGGATATGCTGCGCAAGATATATCTATCAGATCTAACAAAATAATGCAATAATAGTATATCAATAAAAAAGAACAGAACATCAATCATACATATGACACAAGATATACGTGGTTCACCCTCTCTCTAGGGCTACGTCCACAGAACTGTGATTTATAAGGTATTAAGATGAATCATATAGTTATTGTCTGCGCTCTTAGCTAGCGGATCTTCTCTCTCCTCTTCGCTATCTCTTCCTTCCCTGTGCACCCAGCTGCGGGGTTGATCTTTGCACTCAGCTGAAGATCTTACAATACATAAGGCTCTCCTACTAAGCACTTCTCTCTCACTAAATATTACTCACTCGATCACACAATGACAAAGACAACAACAATGATCCTAACATCAACAACCCAACCCAGGTCCTTTAGAAATCTACTTATTCCTTACAATAGCTCACCGACATCCTTAGGTCAAAACCTAGGTGTCACAAACCCTAGATGCCAAAACCGTAGGTGTCTAAAACCCTAGTCAACTTGACCCACGTTTTTCAGGGCTTTGCCAACATGTCTTTCCTTCCTTCTCACGCAGTGCTCCAAAGCATCCAATGATGGATTTTTCTGCTTGCCGAGTTGTCCACGATCCTTCTTTCTTGCTGATCTATCATCCTCGATCTCCTCATTCAATGACTTGCTTCCTTTTACTTCACTCCGCCTTTTCTTCTCTTTTGCTCACTTTGACCCAATAACAATCACTGTGTCTTCCGCACAATTTAGATTCTACCTTTTCTTCCTCGATCTTTGCTTATTTCCATAACCAAGGGCCAACAATAGATTTCATCACCGGATTACGAAAATCATCCAGATGGAATGATACCATCATGGTAGTGGTGGAAACGTTGAGAAGTCCACTCACTTCATTCCTGTCAGATTGAATTGCGAGGCAATAGATATTGCTAACATATTCATGAAGGAGATATTCAGGCTACATGGCATGCCTAAGGAGATTGTATCTGACAGAGACACGTAATTCACTTCAAGCTTTTGGTAATCCTTGATGGCTGGTTTTGAGACTAAACTGTTGTTTAACACAACCTATCACCCTCAAATCATTGGACAGACAGAAAGAGTAAACCAAATATTAGAAGACATGCTAAGGATGCATGTAATGAATCAACCTAAGAAATGGGAAGACTACCTGCCACTGGTAGAATTTTCCTACAACAATGGTTACCAAGAATCACTGAAGATGAGCCATTTCAAAGCTCTCTATGGTAGACTGTGAAAAACTCTAGTCAGCTGGAGTAATCCCGTGGATAGAATTACAATATGACCTGACATGTTGAAAGAAATGGAATGATAAGTGGTTCAGATAAAGAAAAATATGAAAATCTCTCAGGATAGATAGAAAAGTTACACCGACAGAAAGAGAACCCCCAGAGAATTCAAGATAGGGGACCATGTCTATCTCAGAGTTAGGCAGAGGAAGAGTTCCTTGAGAATGGGAGCTTATGCCAAGATGGAACCTTGATATTGTGGACCCTTTGAAGTTTTAGATAGAGTGGGACCTGTAGCCTATAGGCTATCACTCCCTCCCACAGTAAAGACACATAATGTTTTCCATGTTTCATTATTGAAGAAATATGTACATGATTCTAATCATATAATTGACTGGTCTATGATCCAGGTGGAACCGGAGGGAGAATTCCTACCAGAACCTTAATGCATACTAGACAGGAAGGAAACCCCACTCAGGAACCAAACCATTGCACAGGTCAAGGTGCAAGAGAAACACTTTGGCCCAGATGAGGCCACGTGGGAAATGGAGGATGCCATGAGACAGACATATCCATTTTTGTTCACTTATGTATATACAGAGCACGTTGATAGATATAACATTGAGGATGATGTTCCTTTAAGGGGGAGGGAATTGTAACACCCTCTTTCCCCCAACTTGTAAATATAACTATAATGGCCAAGAGACTATGGAAAACTCCATATGTGTGAATGTTGATTCAATGGACCTTTGTATGAAAGGTAAATAAATGTAAATCTTGTTATTTATGAGAAATGGGATAAGTGTTGCATGACTGCTGGAAGGGGGTTGTACTAAGAAAGATAAAAAATGCTATACAAAGAGATGGTGAAGGGGACCAGGAATGGTTGCGTTAACCTTCACCAAACTAGTACTTACTGGATTTAATTGCTTAGTACCAGAACAATCGTCTGACCTAGAAATGAATTACAGTCAGGCTGGTAGGTGGGAAGACCTCCTCAAGCGTTAATGAGGGGATGGGGCATAACATCCATCTGTAAGGATTCCAGACTTGATTGCAGGCTAGGAATTCGAGCCACACATGACCTTGCTAAAAGAGGCAAGAAAGGAAGGTGTGGTGGGTAGAGGAGGCCTGTGAAGAGTGCAGAGACGAGAGGTGAATATCTCGGGTTCAAGGAAGAACTGGAAATAAGCGTTATGGTCATAGGAAATGGTGGGGAAGGTTATGATACAAGCTGATAAACGAGGCCGGTCCTCCTTGCTTGGTATCGTGTAAACCATTACCAAGACCCTACGGGAGGAGGAGAGTAACCTCCATCCCTACTGTTGTTGAGCCAACAAAAAAGATTGTGTAGCAGAGCATCGTGGTCTTGCTCGGGGGTGGCTAGTGGTAAATCCATTTGGAGTGACTAAGCCTATGGTTGGGTGGAAACGAGCACCCCTTCCAACAGTCGATTCACATTGTCTGGTTCTGATAAGTGTTTTCCCTGCATTATTTGTTGAACTGGAATGATGGATGATTACTTGGACTTATGCATATGTGAAATTATAAATGTCTTCTATGTGAAATGGCTATGTTATGTATATGATTTCATCTCCTTGTAAATTTACACTTCCAACTGATAGACTGGATGCCCAACTTAACTCCAGAGGCTTCCCAGGGCATAAGTTGTTAAGATGGTAAACATAGGAGATATTGTGTTGACCTGAAACCATCCGTTCGAAGAGGATATCTCTTCCAGACCCCTTTTTCGTGCGACTAGAATGCTAGACCCAAGTCCTTAACCCTTTAATGGTATAGCTCAAGAGGGGTAGCGAAGTTGAAGCCTTGAAAAGAAGAGGTCTCTTCATTTAGAAGACAAGCATAAGAGATACATTTGAAAGGAGCCATAGGAAAGATACCCAGGAACCTTGGGCTAAGCCAAAGGGGGGCATGTTCCCTTGGTCTCGTAGCTCCAGAAGTCGAGGACTTCAGAGTAAGATCGACCTTACTAGTCTTACACAGACTGAAGGTGACTGGGAGACTCGGTCGCCCATGAGATTGACTGGAAATAGGTGGTCCCCCAGGTGGTTGGGTGGACATATCTCACCAATTAAACTGAGGCCCGAAACTCAGAAGGCCAGAACCACAAAGCACCCAGTATGGTAGATCGTAGGACCCTTCAGATCCTTTCCCAACCTTCGTCATATCGGGCACGGATGGCGCTAGTCCCTCTACTTCAGAAATTGGATTCTTCAGAAGGTAAGAGGAGTTTGCTTAGCAATACTCCTGAACACCGAAACCTCGAGGTGACCTGAGTCGTAGATCTATAGATCTACATGACCGAATCTCAACCGTGATATCTGAGGAATGTAGAAGACTATCAGCCCAAGGTGATGAGGTACAATGAAATCATCCCTAGTGATGTGGATCCAATATTAACGAGCCACATTTCACCTGGTTTCATGCGCATCACCTACCCCATAGGACCCTTGGATCATGATATGCATAGCTCCAGGTGAGGGCACATGTCTCCCCTGATCCAACTACGTGTCAGCCCCTGGTATGTGCCCACCTAGCTAATGTGGTTGGCAAAGGGACTGGGAATTTGAGAGTCCAAAACTTCGAAACTTCGGAGGATTTGGAGCATAGTATCATAGAGAGTCGAAAGAACTCCCAAATCCTGAGACCCGAAGTCAATCTCAGCTGTTGGCTGTGACCAGAGTATGGACCATCGATTCGACCCATGTTTGTCTGCGAGTTCAGACTTCAACGAAATCAGAGGCAGGTGAGTCAAGGACACTTGAATTCCGAAGTCCCGACGCGCGCGAGGAACCTATTGAGTCAGACCTAAGTGGAAGTCCTATGACCTCGACCAATGAACACCTAAGGAACTTGAGAGAGGAGTATCCGCCAGTTCTAAGTTCAGTTTTGAGTATGGTAACCACAGTAGGAAATCCCTGGACGAGCATAATGGGATTTGAGACTTCGTATGGAGGTCTCGAGTTCTTGAGAAGAACGAAATTTTGACGCCCCACCGTGGGTGTGTTACACTCTTCCAGGTATCATCCTAGAAGATCAATATGAGTATTTTGCAACCACATATGTAACTGATAATGTAAACTAGAGTTGTCTAATACATTCAGGGTGGTTTAGTTCTTGCATTTGGTAGGCTTTATTTTTGAGCTTTAGTCAATCGGTTTACTGAAATGATTTTTAATGTGACATATATTTTATGTGTGTAACTCCCCAAACAAATATTTTGGGCCACAACTTTAATGATTTCTGAGACTTCGATATTTCTGAGTATGAGATTTTTGAGTGTGCTCATCATATTCTTTTTATTTTTAAATGAAAAATCATTTAAATTTCTCTGAAGTGATCCACCCCACTTCACTCTTTTTCTTGTGAGAAAATATGGTTACATCTTCTGTTTGCATGTGTTTCAGAGGTATGTTATAATGAAGCTAAGCCTATATTTATTTTGATATCGAAGCCATTCTTTATCTTTTTATTGTTAACAAATTGCTTGGTCCATTTCAAAGCAAATGTCGCACTTAAGGAGAAATTTATTTATCAAGAACCTTTTTATATAAAACTAAAGCAATAAGAATTTGTGGTTTGCTGTTTAGAATTCTCCCATTTGACAACCTATTGAGGGGGCCTTTTAGGCCTCATAAATGTCATCATACTTATGAATGTAATATAAGCTAAAGTGGATAAATATATGTATAATGGATACATGGGGATAAATAGGTGATTAGTTGGAGAGGGTGTAACCACTCCAACCATCCATATCATTGTATAAATACCTATCAAATCATGAATACAAGATGGTAGAAATTTCTCCCCGATGTATCTGTCTAGATGGTCTCATGTGTGCATATCATAATGTAGTCTCTTGCTTGAATGTTGGTTGGAAGCATATCCTTCCAACACCTAGCATTGTTTCCTCCCTCATTCGACTGGGTGACAACAACAATAGGAGTGGGTGGTATGATCCAAGAGGATCTCAGTGGCCACCCACCTATACCAAATGGCTCAAAACAATTCATTGAAAATTTACTATTTTTAGCAGCTTTTCGGTTCCTAAACTTTCGGGGTCATTTTGAGGGCCTAAACGACATTTTTTCACGATCAATGATTGCTAAATGTTGATTAATGTTGGTTGTCATTGATGTCAACCCTTGAAGAAAGACCCGCAGCACAAAGGTTTGGGTAATGGACCCAATATTGTTTGATGTAAATATGACTCATTATTATCTTGTCATGGTTGATAAGAAGTAAAGATGGATGAACTCCAAAGTGGTCCCCTTATGGTGAAAGCCCTCACGGGAAGACGCTTTTCGGAGTAAGAGAACCCATGATTAATTATGGAATAATTAGATGAAGGAAAATGAATTTGTTAGGTAAAATATCCTAGATGGATAGTTCTTTTCATTCCATTTCCGGTGGTTTTTGGAACGTCACATAACTCCTCACGGTTAGAGAGTTATGGCCATGAGAAGTTGGAGACCCCAAGTTTGGGTAATGAACCCAAGTTTGTTTGATGGATAATGGTATGAGTTATGATATATTTTCAGATAATACTATTCTATATAGATAGTACATGTCATTCCATTTCTGGTGGTATGTGGAACGCCACATAACTCCTCACGGTTTGAGAGTTATGGCCTTACGAAGTTGGAGGACCCTCATATGTCATCTAGAAGCCCCAAAAGGTCAAAGTAGTCAAAGTGGTTTAAGAGATTTTAAAAGGTAAATAATAAAGTGAAGTAATGAGTGTATTATAATTCAAATTGAATACAAAATAAATTATTTCAATAATAAATTTAATGGAGAAATTAGAAGTGGGTTAACCCTAAAATAAGGAAAGTGGGGCCAAGTGACCTAGAAGATGTTTTTAAGGAAGCTACTTGGAGAGTATAAATAAGAGGCAAGGCTCTCTCATTTTAAATAACACTTGAGAATATTGAATATATATAGGTTTCTGAGGTAACAAAGGATATATAAGCCTAAATTTTGAGGGAAGGTGAAGAAAAGAAGGCTGAAATGCAAGGAAGGATAAATTCTTTTGATGGTGCTTTCTAAGGTATGTTATTTACAGGTCATCTCACCATTTTCGCTATAATTTTTTTTCTATAATGAGTCAGAACTTGAAATTGCTATTAAATTGAGAAAACATATCCAAGTATATGTGGTAAAAAAATCATCTTGTGGTTCATTGTATTTTTGGAGTTACACTCCGCAGAAAATAGGGTTTGTGGCTAGTCCTGAAACTAGTCAAAAACACGTGTTTCGGGTAAAAACGTCATAACTTCTTCATAACAGATCCAAATTCAATGAAACCAAATGTGTTGGTTAGGTTAGAATATGTAGTATTCTTTTTAATAGTTTTAGATCAATTCAAAAAATATTCCGTGCAGGGAACGCTCTACAAGGTCGCTCTCTAGAATAAGCCAGAATTCAACAAGGTATACCATTTTTGCTATAACTCCTTTTCTGAGAGGTTCCAAGTAGTGAACCCTGGAGGAATTTTATAAAACACATTGAAGAGAATTGTATACCAGTTTCAGATATTTATAAATTATAGGTACAAAGTTATGATTATTTCAAGTTAGGGTTGTTGACTAATCCAAAATTAGGCATGTGAGACTAAAGAAAAGTTTGATGAAAATGCTAGTCTCTAGTTGTTGAAGTTAAGGAAGGTTTGGAAGAATGTGATCATATACACTAGGTATATTACAGAGCTACAAATCATATTTAGATGATAAAATTGATGAGGGCTTTTGGTTGAGGTACATGGTTGAGACAAGTAGTTGATGAGTTGGCACATACATGAGGTGTATAGTTGATGATGTTGGTACATATTGACGATTCATAGTTGATGAGTAGTTGACACATGATTGGTACATACTTAGTACATGGTTGGATGCACTTGTTTATGGTACAGGGTGATTACAGGTTATTTGGTACAGGTTGGTGCATGGTTGATGCACTTGTTTATGGTACAGGTTGAGGTACAGGTTGATGCATGGTTGATAGATGGTTCAGATTTATTGGTATAGGTTTACAACGGTATATCTCATAGTGACAGGTTGATAGTGGTTCCATCATTCAACTTATACTTCAGGGTGGTAGGATGGGGCAAGGATAGGTGGTTGTAGCCAGAGAACATAGGGGGTTGTAGCCAGAGAATTGGGGAGTTGGAGATTCTCTCAATTTGTAGCCTGAGAAACTAGGGGGTTGGAGCCTCCTTCCAGTTGCAGTTGGAAAATAAAGGAAGTTGGTGCTTCCAATGAATGTAATTCGTCAAGACATATAAGAAAAATCATTTCGTGGTTTTCTCCCGATTTGGGTTTCCACGTAAAACACTGGTGTACTTTGTATGTGTATGTTTGTTCATTTCTTCATTGCTTATTTACTCTGCAGTTATTGGATGATAATGCTTCATTGATATAACACTTGGATTATATGGTTAAAAATGATTAAATTGCTCTATTACTGATTCACCCCCCCTCTCAGTAATCCAACACTAAAGGATCTCATTGAGTCCCCAAAATGAATCTCCTCATCGAAACGTTTCAAACGAGCTATTGTGCACCCAAAAAAGAGATCGTATGCCAAAGTTATGCCCCCGGGAAGTTGATACACCAAACTACCCAAAACAGGGTCCATAAAACTGTTGGCTTTTCATCTTCTGGGGTTAGGATTTTGGATTTTATTTATGTTAAAAAGGCACTTGGAGCTTCATTGTAAAAATCATCTTCTTGCGAATGTGAGTAGTCGTCACATCTCTTCTCAGAGATAAGCTGCCACCATTCTAGCGAGTCTTTCACTCTGTATTTCTACAATTTTGTACATTTCGCTCATTAATAGAAATTGTGTATTATTGTATCTCCGTGTTTATGCTTATATATATGATATATATCTATTATATTATTGGATATCTGATATATTTCTGTAAATTTATTTATTATATCACCACTCTTATTTCGTGCCGAAAATAATCCAGATTAGTGGTATGAGAGGAGACTGCTCTTGATTGTTTTTCAGTGCATGTCCCCGACGAGGTCCGAGTATAGCATGTTGGGTCTCGAGCTTGTCTCTCTTAAGGACAATCTCTCTCACACACCCAAGAAACCCTCCATTGCAGAAGAAAATAAAAGCGACATAGTAGAAGATTCTATTAATTTGTTGCTTGAGAAAGCTCTCACGTGATAGGGGGACAAAATGATGGAGAATTTTGCTTACATCCTTCAATGTCTGTCGATAACAACATGCACGTCTTCATAAAGCGACCACTTTGGAAGCACCTCTCTTTTCAAGGTACAAGTTAATTTTAATATTTCCGTATTTGAAGGCCAAATAGATGCAGATGCCCTAGAAAAATGGTTAAATCTGCTAGAAGGTTACTTCTTTGTTCACAATTTTTTTGATAGGGAAAAGATCACCTTCGCACTCCTTAAGGATCTCGCCCATGTCAAACATTGGTGGGAAACTAATTCGGAGAAAATTTACACAGAGGAGTAGCCATCACATATCTTCTCAGAGATGAGCTACCACCATTCTAGTGAATCTTTCACTCTGTATTTCTACAGTTTTGTACATTTCTCTCATTAATAGAAATTGTGTATTACTGTAGCTCCGTATTTATTGTTATATCTCTTATATATATTTTTTATATTATTGGATATACGATATATCTCCCTAAATTTCTTTATTATATCTCTGCTCTCATTTCGTGTAGAAAATAATCCGGATCATGGTATGAACCTGAAGAACATGGAGAGATAAGAAGTGATCGATTGTTTCTCAATGACAATGATTATTTGTGATATTAAAGATGCTTGAGAATATTTTCTTGAGAAGATTGTGGATATTTCTCATTCATAAATATTCTTTGCCTTTGATTACTCATGGATGCCAGTGAATGATGGTTGAATGTTGATCAACCTGCATAAAATTTGAAAGATATGGCGAATCAAGAACCTACAAAAGAAGAAATATATGTGCTCAGAAGAAGTTGTGTTAAATTGAAGATTTATGTGTTGTTGGTCGTACGCTCATTGGTTACTCATGGATGCACGACTGTGCACAAACTTGCATAAGAAATGATACAAATTATGAAAATATTGAAGAATTCCTGGAAATACTTGGTTCTCCAAGAAAATGAATGCCTAATGGAGTGTTAGAATGTCAAGTTGCAAGAATTAATATATGTTCAAAGATATTGCATGTATGTTTCCCAAAAATCTTGTCTGTGCCTACTCCGGAGGCTTGCATAAACATTTGTAGAGATTGACCTCGAAGTGTGATCTCATGATGGCATGAAATTCTCCAATTGAGTTGTAAAAGAGAAGCACATGGATAGAAGTATTGATGCACAGAGAGAAGTTCCTTGTTGGTTGTATAATTCACGAGGATGCTAAGAAAAATGAAAGAAAAAATATATTATGCCTTGATTTTCCTTGTCCTTACTGAAAGGTCGGAAGTGAGGAATGAAAACTAAAACCATATTCAATTCGATGCCATGTAGAAGTCCAGGTCGAGGGTTCCATTGAAGATTTTGGTCGAAGTCAAGGTTGTCGAATTCCCAGTTGAAGTCAAGACCATTAATTCTTGGTCAAGGCCGAGTTCCTGGTCGAGTTTCAGCCATGTTCAAGTTCCTAGCCGAATTCTTGGTTGATTTTCAGCCATGGTTAAGTTCCTGGTTGAAGTCCAAGGATTGTTCGACGACATCTTAAAAAACATGCACTCAATGGTGGATCTATGTAGATTCATGTCCTAGTCCTTTGACAAACTGTGCATTCCCTAAATATGGGAGATCTTCATCAAAATTAGTGGTTTGTAGTAGTCTGTTATCTAATCTAACATGTGCTAGAAGGGAAATTGCGTGCAACATTTTTGAGTTACCATTAATTGGTCATTTTTTCTTATAGAAATTCATGTTGAAGCCACCACTTCAAGTTTGAATGTTGGTTTCATTTAATAAAGTGTTATGGAAATTATTTTTCCTGTGCACCTGACTTGTGTGCTTGATTTATATCCAAACTACACACTATTTGGTGATGGATGGGACCCACATGAGTTAATTCCAACAAGAATATGTAGTCACTAATAAAAGAAAATCAATTAGGTCAACTCCATCCATCCTAATCAACTCATACAAATTGCGACTTGGGATTGGTTTATAATGATATATGGATGAGGATATTATTTTGGTTGACCTGGAAGAAAATCGATAGAGGCTCAGACAAAAAAATAATCTATCAATTATACTAATTTTGAAGGGAGTTCATGGAACCAATGATGAAGATACTAGTGTTGATGATCATGATGCCTGATGCATGATGTATCACTTAAATATGCTCATGTGTTGGACAAGAAATTTTGAATGAGAATAACTAAGTTTTGGGAACTACGCCATAGCAGATGAAAGAGCATAAGGCAAGACTAGAGCGTGTGGCAAGGGCGTAGTTTGCAGTGCAAAAGCAGTGGTCAGCAGAAAAAGTAGGAAAATAAACAATCAACGCAAAAGTACAGAAAGCAACTGATTGGCGTAAAAGTAGAAAAACCGATTATGACCTATTAGGGTTTTGGGGATAAGTTGTTATGAAATATTAGGGTTTTGAGCCCTAATTCTATGTATAAATATGTAAAGGATCGGGGAAGAGAGGGTTGTTGTTGAGAGGGAGAGATTATGTTGCTACTTCTTAGAGGGAGAGATTAGGTTGCTTCTACTGAGAGGGAGAAATTAGGTTGATGTTGGTGCAAGTAAGAGATTAGGTTGTTCATGAGTGATGAAAAGAGTTTTTGCTTGAGGTTTTGGGGAAGTTGCAGGGATAGGCTCGCACTGTAGAGTGGCTAGGAGGGTTTGAGAATTACAATATGGTGTATCTTTTGTAAGCACAATGCACATGCCGGAGATGATTATTGCATAAATACTAATATAAGAATCTAGTCATTGTGGACATAGCCCAAGGATTGGGTGAACCATGTTAAAATCATGTGTCTAATGTGTTTGTTGATGTGATTATTTCATAGATGTTGTGTTTCAAGCAACAAATTAATAGAATCTTCTGCTCTGTCGTATTTATTTTCTTTCGCCATAGAGGGTTTATTGGGTGTGTGAGAGCGATTGTCCTCAAGAGAGACAAGATCGAGACAAAACTTGCTATACTCGGACCTCGTCGGGGACTTGGATTAAAAAACGATCAAGAGTAACCTGCTTTGATACCACTAATCTGGATTATTTTTGGCACAAAATGAAAGAGAAGATATAATAAAGAATTGTAAAGAGATGTATCAATAATATAAAAGAGATATATCAGAGTTATAAGCATAAAAACAAAGATACATTAATAAACAATTTCTATTAATGAGCGAAATGTACAAAACTATAGAAATAGAGAGTGAAAGACTCACTAGAATTTTGACAGCTTATCTATGAGAAGAGAAGTGATGGCTATGCTCATTCGAAAGAAGATGATGTTACAATAAGGCTCAAAAGTCCTTTTTAACATAAAGAAAATCCAAAACCCTAACTCCAGAAGATTAAAAACCAACAGTTTTGCGGATCCCGCTTTGGGTAGTTTGGTGTATCAACTTCCCGAGGGCGTAACTTTGGCATACTATCTCCGTTTGGGGTGCACAATAGCTCATTGGAAAGGTATCAATGAGGAGATTAATTTTGGGGGATCAATGAAAATGAAAAGTAGAAATTTATTGAGGTTTACAATAGTGAAAAAATGTTGTTTAGGCCCTCAAAATGGCCCCAGAATTTTAGGGCCCAAAAAAATGCTAAAAATAGTAAATTACCAACAAACTATTTTGAGCCTGTTGGAATAGGTGGGTGGCCACCGATATCCTCCTGGGTCAATCTTCCCTCCTTATGAAGCAATGGTATCCATTGTGTTGAGTTCCCGGGGGAGAGGGGAAAGTGTTTGATAAATCTGAATCTTGGTGAGTTGCTTGCCTTGCTGGAGAAGTTGCGTTGCTTAGCTTGTTGAAGATTGTCACAAACCTATTGCTGGTGGGATTGAATCTGTTCAACCAATTTGTTGTATCTTGCCTTGACTAGGAAGTGTGTAGGTACCATTGTAGGTGAAGAAACAATATCTTTTTTCTCTTCATCAATTTTCTTCTATTGGAAAGAAAGGTCTTGGGCCAAGGTTGTAGTGGTTGCAGTGTCCTTCTATTCACATTTTGAACATATTGTGAAGAGGCTGAATTTTTCAATATGAGAGATTACCTTGCGATAATGTTTTGGTGGGACAGTAGTTAGAACTACCTCTGCTATCCTATAGAGATGACCCCCTAGAGTAACAATGACACTACAGGTCAAGACTCATAAATAACATGGCACTTCCACATATATGGCTGTCCCAAAAGAACATCATAGAAATCTGGCAGGGAAACATCACATAATACCTCATCCTTGAAGGGCTAGATGTTGTATGACAATCGACACTGCTGGCTGACATGAAGATATTTTCCATGGTGAAGCCACCCGATGTTCTATGGTTGCGGGTGTGGTGTTGTCAACAATCCCAATTGTTTGAAGACCTCTGCAAAGATGAGGTTCTTCTGGCTTCTACTATCAACAATAAAATGCAGTGGGGTCCCCTTCACCCACATTTGTGAATGAAAAAGTCACTCCCCCTCTTCAAGATCTACTTGTTCTTCTAGTTGAATTGTTACAGTCGTGACAGTAATAGTGCGGTCTGCGTCGATAATCTCTCTTCTCCCATTATTTTTTGAATTAGATTCTGAATCAGGGTCCAACTCCGTTTCTTTGATCTCAGCCACCAATGATTGTTTTGAGCGACATTAGTCAATGTTATGCCAGTGGATTTTGTGGAAATCACACCACTTTCTAGTGTCTTTTTTCGTCTTTCTGTTACCCTTCTTTTCATGTGGCTTGGACTTGTTTTTTGGAGTCTCATTGTTAGGGATGTCTTTACCATACTTTGGTTGTTGCGGATTTGTAGACTCGAACTCTCATTTGTTTTAGTGCCAAAATTTCTGCTCGATTTCGAAAGCATATCGATAGGCAGATCCTAGTGATGAGATGTCCAGAAAATCCATTTCAGTTTGGATGTACCTATGTAGAGCCCTGCGGTATTTCAGAACCATATGCTGCTTGAAGTCTTTGATACCCAGCTTGGTGCACAAGGTATGGAAAGTATTTGTGAACTCATGCATTGTTTCGCCCCTCTCTTCTCGCAGCATGGTCCATATCATGTATTGGTCATCATAGTTACCAACAGGTTAATATTGTTCCTTGAACTCATCCACAAAAAAAATCCCAAGTGGGATCGACCCCATATATTCCATACTTCTCTGTGGAACTTTTCTCTGTAGTAAGTTTCTCACCAATGTTTGACATTGGGGAGAGCCTTAAAGAGTGCGAAGGTGATATTTTCCCTATTGGAAAAATTGTGAACAGAGAAATAACCTTCTAGCAGATTTAACCATTTTTCTAGGGCATCCGCATCTATCTGATCTTTAAATATGGGAATATAAAAATTAACTTGTACCTTGAAAGTTGAGGTGCCTCCAAAGTGGCTGCTTGATGAAGATGCACCTGCTGTTATCGACATGCATTGAAGGATGTGGGAAAAATTCTCCATCATTTCGTTCCTCTGTCGTGTGAGAGCTTGCTCAAGAAACATATTAATAGAATCTTATGCTCTGTCAACTTTCTTTTCTTCCACCATAGAATCTTATGTGATTGTACTTGATAGAGACAAGATCAAGACCCAAATTGCTATACTCAAACCTAGTCGGGGACATGTACTGAAAAACGATCAAGTGCAGCGTGCTCTGATACCATTGATCCAGATTATTTTTGGCACAAAATGAAAGCGAAGATATAACAAATAATTGTAGAGAGATGTATCAATAATATAACAGATATATATCAGAGATATAATCATAAACACATAGATACAATAATACACAATTTCTATTAATGAGCAAAATGTACAAAACTGTAGAAATACAGAGTGAGATGCGACGACTACACTCATTCACAAGAAGATGAGAAGAGATGCGACGACTACACTCATTCACAAGAAGATGATGTTACAATGAGTTTCAAAAGGTATCGATGATGAGCTTCATTTTGGGGGCTCAATGAGAGCCTTCAACTATCTTTGAGGTGTTCGCTCGTGAAAAAGCATCGTTTAGGCCCTCCAAGTTTAGGTCTCAAAAAACTGTTAAAAATAATAAATTGCCAACAAACTGCTTTGATCTAGTTGGAATAGGTGGGTGGCCACCGATATCCACCTGGATCAATCCTTCCTCCTTAGGAATAAATGTTATCCATCGCATTGACTTCCTGGGGGAGAGGGGAAAGGGTTCACTGAATCTTAATCTTGATGAGCTGCTTGCCTTGCTGGAGAAGTTTCGCTGCTTAACTTGTTGAAGATTGTCATGAACATGTTGCTGATGGGGTTGAATCTGTTCAACCAACTTGTTATATCTTGGCTTGACTGGGGAAGTGTGTAGGTACCATTGTAGGTGAAGAAACAATATCTTCTTTCTCTTCTGCAATCTTCTTCTGTTGGAAAGAAAGGTCTTGGGCCAAGGCTGCAGTGGTTACAAAGTCCTTCTATTCACCTTTTGAATAGATTGTGAAGAGGCTGAATTTTACAGAATGAGAGATTACATTGCGACACTATTTTGGTGGGACAATAGTCGAAACTACCTCTGGTATCCTGTAGATGTGATGCCCCAAAGTAACAATGACACTACGGGGTTGAGACTCATAAATAACATGGTGCTTCCACATATATTGCTGGCCCAAAAGAACATCACAAACATCCAATGGGGAAACATCACATAATAACTCATCCTTGAAGGGATGGATTCCGTATGATATTTGACATTGCTGGTTGATACAGAGATCTTGTCCCTGCCAAAGCCACCCGATGTTGTATGGTTGCGGGTGTGGTGTTGTTGACAATCCAAACTATTTGACGACCTTTGTTGAGATGAGGTTCTTCTAGATTCCGTTATCAACATAAAATGTAGTGGGGTCCCCTTCACCCACATCTGTGAATTAAAAAGGTGCTCCCCCTCTTCAAGATCTGATGGTTCTTCTAGTTGAATTGTCGCGGTCGTGACAATAGCAGTGGGGTCTACGTCGATGATCTGTCTTCTCCCATTATTTTCTAAATCATGGTTCAACTCATTTTTTGACCTCGAACACCAATTATTATTTTGAGCAACATTCATCAGTGTTGTGCTAGGGGATTTTGTGGAAATCACACCACTTTCCATTTTCCTTCTTTGTCTTTCCATTACCCTTCTTTTCTGTGTCTTGGATTGGTTTTATGGAGGCTGGTTTTTAGGTTCGTCTTTACCATACTTTGGTTGTTGCATATTTGCAAACCCAAACTCCTGTTTGTTGTGGTGCCTAAATTTCTCCTTGATTTTGAAAACATATTGATAGGCAGATCCCAGTGATGAGATGTCTAGAAAATTGATTTCTGTTTAGATGCACCTATACAGAGCCCTGCGGTATTTCAGAAAAAGATGCTGCTCAACATTTTTGATACCTATCTTGGTGCGTAAGGTATGGGAATTATTTAATAACTTCTACACTGTTTGGCCCCTCTCTTACCGCAATGTGGTCCATCTCATGTACTGGTCATCATAGTTACCAACAGGGTACTATTGTTCCTTGATCGCATCCACAAAAAAATCCCAAGTGGGCTCAGCCCCATATATTCCAGACTCCTCTTTGGAACTTTTCTCCCTAGTAGGTTTCCCACCAATGTTTTACATGGGGGAGAGCCTTAAGGAGTGCAAAGGTGATATTTTCATTGTTGAAAAAAATGTGAACAAAGAAATAACCTTCTAGCAGATTTAACCATTTTTCTAGGGCATTCGCATCTATCAGACCTTCAAATACAAGAATATCAAAATTAACTTGTACCTTTAAAGGAGAGGTGCCTACAAAGTGGTTGATTGACGAAGATGCACCTACCGTTATCGAAATACGTTGTGGTGCCTAAATTTCTCCTTGATTTTGACAACATATTGATAGACAGATCCCAGTGATGAGATGTCTAGAAAATCCATTTCGGTTTGGATGTACCTATGCAGAGCCCTGCGGTATTTCAAAAAAAGATGCTGCTCGGGATTTTTGATACCTAGCTTGGTGCGCAAGGTACGGAAAGTATTTGTGAACTTTGACACTGTTTGGCCCCTCTTTTTCCACAGTGTGGTCCATCTCATGTACTGGTCATCATAGTTACCAACATGGTAATATTGTTCCTTGACCACATCCACAAAAAAATCCCAAGTGGGCTCAACCCCATATATTCCAGACTCCTCTTTGGAACTTTTCTCTCTAGTGGATTTCCCACCAATGTTTGACATGGGGGAGAGCCTTAAGGAGTGTGAAGGTGATCTTTTCGTGGTTGAAAAAAATGTGAACAAAGAAATAACCTTCAAGTAGATTTAACCATTTTTCTAGGGAATCCGCATCTATCAGACCTTCAAATATGGGAATATAAAAATTAACTTGTACCTTTAAAGGAGAGGTGCCTACAAAGTGGCCGATTGATGAAGATTCACCTTCTGTTATTGACAGACGTTGAAGGTTGTGGCAAAAAATTTCCATCATTTCGTCCATTTGTCGTGTGAGAGCTTGCTCAAACAAGAGATTAATAGAATCTTCTGCTCTGTCGTCTTTCTTTTCTTCCACCATGGAGGGTTTCTTGGGCATGCAAGAGCAATTTTCCTCAATAGAGACAAGCTCGAGACCCAACTTTCTATACTCAGACTTCATCGGGGACATTCATTGAAAAATGATCAAGAGCAACCTGATCTAATACGATTGATCTAGATTATTTTTGGCATGAAATAAAAGAGAAGATATAATAAAGAATTGTACAAAGATGTATCAATAATATAACAGATATATATCATATATATAACCATAAACATAGAGATACATTAATACACAATTTCTATTAAATAACGAAATGTACAAAATTGTAGAAATACAGAGTGAAAGACTTGCTAGAATGGTGGCAACTTATCTCTGAGAAGAGATGTGACAGGTACACTCTTTCGCAAGAAGATGATGTTACAATGAGGCTCCAAAGGCCTTTTTAACATCAGGAAAATCCAAAACTCTCACCCCAGAAGATGAAAAACCAACAGTTTTGTGGACCCCGCTTTGGGTAGTTTGGTGTATCAATTCCCCAGGGGCGCAAGTTTGGCATACTATCTCCATTTGGGGCGCACGATAGTTGGTTGGAAATGTATCAATGATGAAATTCATTATGGGGGATCAATGAGAGCCCTTGGCTATCATTGATGTGCCCGATCATGAAAAAATGTTGTTTAGTCCCTCAGAATGGGTTCGAAAGTTTAGGACCCGAAAAACTGCTAAAAATAGTAAATTGCCATCAAACTATTTTGATCCAGTTGGAATAGGTGGGTGGCCACCAATATCCACCTAGATCAACCCTCCCTTATTAGGAAGAAATGGCCTCCATTGTGTTGACTTCCTGGGGGAGAGGGGAAAGGGTTAACTGAATCTGAATCTCAGTGAGTTGCTTGCGTTGTTGGAGAAGTTGCGTTGCTTAGCTTGTTGAAGACTGTCATGAATCTGTTGTTGGCGGGGTTAAATCTATTCAAACAACCTATTATATTTTGGCTTCACTAGGGCAGTGTGTAGGTACCATTGTAGGTGAAGAAACATTATCTTCTTACTCTTCCGCAATATGCTTCTATTGGAAAGAAAGGTCTTGGGCCAAGGGTGCAGTGGTTGCAATGTCCTTCTGTTCACCTTTTGAACATATTATGAAGAAGCTAAATTTTGCAGAATGAGAGATTACCTTATAACACTATTTTGGTGGGACAATAGTTAGAACTACCTTTCGTATCCTATAGAGATGACCCCCCAAAGTAACAATGACACTACAAGGTCATGACTCATAAATAACATGGCCTTTCCACATATATGGCTGGCCCAAAAGAACATCAAAGACATCCAGCTGCACAACATCACATAATAACTAATTCTTGAAGGGCTGGATTCCGTATGACATTTGACACTGATGGTTGATACAAAGATCTTGTCCCTAGAAAAGCCACCTGATGTTGTATGGTTGCGGGTGTGGTGTTGTTGACAATCCCAATTGTTTGACGACCTCTCCTGAGATGAGGTTCTTCTATCTTTTGCTATCAATAATAAAATGTAGCGGGGTCCCCTTCACCCACATCTGTGAATGAAAAAGGCGCTCCCCCTCTTCAAGATCTGTTGGTTCTTCTAGTTGAATTGTTGCGGTCACGAAAATAACATTGGGGTTTGCATCGATGATCTGTCTTCTCTCATTATTTTCTGAATTAGGGTTCGGCTCATTTTATTTTACTTGGTCACCAATGATTTTTTTTAGCGACATTCATTAGTGTTGTGCTAGGGGATTTTCTGGAAATTGCACCACTTTCCAGTGTCCTTCTTTGTCTTTCCTTTACCCTTATTTTCCTGTGGCTTGGACTGGTTTTCTGGAGGCTGGTTGTTAGGGCCATCTTTACCATACTTTGGTTGTTGAATATTTGCAGACCCGAACTCCCATTTGTTTTGGTGCTTAAATTTATGCTTGATTTTGGCAACATATCGATAGGCAGATCCCAGTGATGAGATGTCCATAAAATCCATTTTAGTTTGGATGCACCTATGCAAAGGACCGTGGTATTTTAGAAACACATGTCGCTCGTAGTCTTTGATACCCAGCTTGGTGTGCAAGGTATGGAAAGTATTTGTGAACTTCGACACTGTTTGGCTCCTCTCTTGTCATAGTGTGTTCCATCTCATGTACTAGTCATCATAGTTACTAATAGGGTAATATTGTTCCTTGACCACATCCACAAAAAAATCACAAGTGGGCTCAACCCCATATATTCCAAACTCTTCTGTGGAAATTTGCTCCGTAGTAGGTTTCTCACCAATGTTTGACATGGGGGAGAGTGTTAAGGAGTGTGAAGGTGATCTTTTCACTGTTGGAAAAATTGTGAATAAAGAAATAACCTTCTATCAAATTTAACCATTTTTCTAAGGCTTTCGCATCTATCAGACCTTCAAATATGAGAATATCAAAATTAACTTGTACCTTTAAGGGAGAGGTGCCTCCAAAGTGGCCTCTTGATGAATATGTGTTTGCTGTTATCGACAGGCGTTGAAGAATGTGGGAAAAATTCTCCATCATTTCATCCCTTTGTCGCGTGAGAGCTTTCTCAAACAACATATTAATAGAATATTCAACTCTGTCGTCTTTCTTTTTTTCTTCCATGGATGTTTTTTTGGGCGTGTGAGAGAGATTGTCCTCAAGAGAGACAAGCTCAAGACCCAACTTTCTATACTCATACCTCATCGGGGACATCCACTGAAAAACGATCAAGAGCAACCTGCTGTGATACCACTGATCCAGATTATTTTTGGCATGAAATGAAAGCGGAGATATAATAAAGAGTTGTATAGATATGTATCAATAATATAATAGAGATATATCATAGATATAACCATAAACATAGAGATACAATAATACACAATTTCTATTAATGACCGAAATGTACAAAACTATAGAAATACAGAGTGAAAGACTCACTAGAATGGTAAAATTTTTTCTCTGAGAATAGATGTGACGACTACACTCTTTCGAAAGCATTTGATGTTACAATGAAGCTCCAAGGGAATTTTTAACATCAATAAAATCCAAAACCCTAACCCTAGAAGATGAAAAACCAACAATTTTGTGGACCCCACTTTGGATAGTTTGTTGTATCAATTTCCGAGGGGCGTAACTTTGACATACGATCTTTGTTTGGGGCACACGATAGATGGTTGGAAATGTATCGATGACGAGCTTCATTTTGGGGGCTCAATGAGAGCCTTTCACTATCATTAAGGTCCTGATTGTGAAAAAGCGTCGTTTAGGCCCTCAAAATGGCCCCGAAAGTTTAGGATTCGAAAAACTGCTAAAAATAGTAAATTTCCAACAAACTATTTTGAGCCAGTTGGAATAGGTGGGTGGTCACCAATATCCACCTGGATAAATCCTCCATCCTTAGGAAGAAATGGCCTCCATTGCGTTGAGTTCCTAGGGGAGATGGGAAAGGGTTCACTAAATATGAATCTTGGTGAGTTGCTTGCCTTGCTGAAGAAGTTGCCCTGCTTAGCTTGTTGAATACTGTCACAAACCTGTTGCTGGCGAGGTTGAATCTGTTCAACCAACTTGTTATATCTTGGCTTAACTGGGGTAGTGTGTATGTACCATTGTAGGTGAAGAAACAATACCTTCTTTCTCTTCTACAATCTGCTTCTGTTGGAAAGAAAGGTCTTGGGCCAAGGATGCAGTGGTTGAAGTGTCCTTTTGTTCACATTTTGAACATATTGTGAAGAGGTTGAATTTTGAAGAATGAGAGATTACCTTGTGAAAATGTTTTGGTGGGACAATAGTCATAACTACCTCTGGTATCCTGTAATATCCCTAAGGACAAACCCAATTGTAAATGTAAATAAAAATGTACTTAAGCTGGTGAGCTGTATGACATCATTTTATATGCACATTTCATGGTATAGTGCACGCATGTACTGCACAGTAAAAGGAGGAAGTGTGCACATTCCTGGATACCGTGCACAACAACTTGAGTGCACGCGATTATGAGGCCATCGAGCCTTTTTGTATATGCTATGTTTTATAGGCTGGTGAGATAGTTATTATAAGCTAGGATGCTTATGTTTTGATTAGGCCAGAGAGCCTAGATGTTAAAGGCTAGTGGGCCTGTTTTTGTACATGTCTCATAATTAATATAAATACATCGTTGTGCGCAGACTGACCACGATAAAAGAGATGGGGGACTAAAATCCACTGGTTAGGGAAAGGGAGGGGCTAAGTTAAGGAAAGGGTCTAAGCTAGGGAGCTTAAGCCAAAAAGGAATATTATATTAACATTTCTTAAATATAAAGTATGGATAATTATTTTATCCTAAATTCTAAAGTTGGGGACAAGTGGGCTAAAGTAGCTCCCAACATGACAAGTGTCAAGTTGGGGACATGCATACATATTGCTGGGACTTAGTTCATTTTCTATCATATTTTCCATCATTTTCTTCCATCATTCATCCAAGCAGTCAATCATCCATGAGTATTCACACACATTGAGCTATCCTTGGTATCTGATGACTCTACCTGAACCTGTATCCATATCCATTTTGTGTTCGTGTAGCTGGTTAGCTTGGGAGTTGGACTGAAGAAGTGAGTTGTCAGGCCTGTGACCAATTCTTTGGGTGAGAGAATTGCTAGGGATTGATTTCCTGAAGGTGTTGAACTACAGTTACAATTCTCTGAGACTTCCCGTTCGACTTGTTGCTAAAGCCTGGAAAGGAAGTGGGGCAGCCGAAGGACTATTGAGCAGAGAAGGGGCACACTTCCTGGGTGGGAAAAGCATGTGGGGAATGAGGAAATGTAGGTTGTTAGTTGAGTTAGCACCTGTGACAGAGTCTTTACTATTGTCCATGAGCCTTTAGCCTGGTTAGGAATCCCTTTACCCGGGTGGAGTTTAGTCCCATCTCGGGGGTGACTCACTGTTGAGAGTGATGAACAGTGTGGTCTAAGGCTGGGAGGTTCATGGAAGGTCTGCACGTAGTTGGTGATATTCTCACAAAGATAAGTGTCAATTGTGTGATAAATTTACATGCTGCATTGTTATTTACGTGTTTAATTTTATGGGTTTATCCTATGCGTGATTATAACTGTCTGTATGTTTATGGGTATTTCCTGTATATGCTTCATGTCTATGTTACTTTTATTTCAGTGTGAATCCATGCATTTACAAAATGTATTTGTCTGTTTACATTTTACATTTAAAAATTCCGCAAGTGTTCTGTGTGCATATGTTTTAATTGCATGCAGTTAGAAAAATTTATGTGGCATAGATTAGTTGGTTGTTGGGTGTGTTATAGTATGTTCCATAGAGAGAACAAGAGAGTTCTTTGGCATAGCGTGTCCTGGCATGGATGGYCGGGGATGTTACATATCTTGTAGAGATGACCCCCTAGAGTAATGTTGGGTATGTGTTATATTCTTTGCATGTGTGTGTGTGGGCGCGTCACATTCGACAACTGYGTCTGATGATCCCTCATAGTAGTGCTCTGTTTGTGTTGTGTGCCCTGCGYGATTTCCTAGGGGGGTCCTAGGGGGGGCAGGTATGCCCCTCCCCTGGTTATGCATAGCGTTTGGCACCGGGCATAGCCCGGGGCTGATGGGGTTTAGGGCAACACCCCCAAATTTTTGTTTTTGGCTTTTTTTGCTATTTGTTGGTGTCAGAAGTCACTCCTAGATTGCTTGCAGGAGCAGAGCCCAACACCCATCATTTTTATGTCATGATGGATTTTAATGGGTGATAAAATGGGTGGAGACTCGGGGAGATATCACTCCAACTCAGGGATTGGGTCTGGTATGCGAGGAAAAAAGGAGGTCTTGATCTAACTTCAGTCAACGAGCTGCTTAAAATATGAACAGGTGGAAGACTTGGTAAGAAGAGTGAGCAAACTACCTCAGGCAATAGGCCTTTCAGTAGTTTGTAGAAGAAAAACTCTGAATGCAAGATCCTCTTGGTTTAGGGCTTTGAGAAACTGAAAGGGGCGACTTGATTGGATCCTCCAATTCCAAGTCATTCAGCGCTAAGAAAATCACAGAGACCGATTAGAAACAATGCAAATGTTACAGTGATCCAACCTACATCATCCTATAATAGTTACAACTCGACTGGATCCTCCAATTTTGAGTTGCTCTAATGCAATGTAAGCAAAGACGTGAAAGAAACTGACATTCATAAGGCAAGAAGTCTCAAAAGTCCACACATAACTAGAAATAATAGTGCTTCATTAAATATTTACAACCAGGAGCCTTGCTCAACCATCGATACTTACAAAATACAAAAACTGAGTCTATATACTCAGAAAAACTCTTCCGACAGAGGCGTGCTCAGTCATCCAAGGCTTGGTGTTAGTTCAACCAAATTCGGATGGATATTCTTTGTCAGACGCCACCTTAACTGCACATGGCTCCTGTAAGGGGAGTAGCTGAGCCATTAAATGCCAAGTTGGCATGTGCAGACCTCTCTGTCTAGTCGAGGACTCAGCATGGCTTCTTTGGAAAAATTGGTACACAGAACCCTCTCGGGCAGATAGCTTGCCAGACCCTCCATACATTACACTTAATGAATGAGGAGAGGTTTCAACCACCCCTTCTCATCTTCATTTACTCCAAGCGAAAACCAGGATTGAGGTCGAATCAGATGGCACCTGGAGATTGCGATGATCCCTTCTAAGACCAAACCCGACACCTTTGGCCCTTCTTGCACAACTCTTTTATTTCCCAAGTGACCATGGGCTGTGACCCTGTGTTTATTCTCAAGGCACTTTCGACGTTCATGAATGGGAAGGGGCTAATCCTTGCTTATCACAGTCACGATGAGTGGAACGCTGAGATGGCTTAATTGGGTGCCATGCATCCCTCTCATATCTGATGGTCCTGAACTCACCCGACGATGCTGTGGGCCTAGGGTCCTGGACGCTCTTGGCACCTCGCGCCTTGGGAATATGACGGAGTTGCTCCTCRCACTTCAAATTTGTGWTGGGCGAAAAGGCGAGGAGCCTAATCACGTGCCAGGTGTCCCCTTTATATGGATGGATGAGATTGCTCCGTGATACTACGAGATCGACTTTGGGTGCTTTTGGCGCTTTGGGGTTCTGGGTTTCAAKATGTAGAAAGACATGGAACTCTCACCCTTCTAACTCCCGAATGCTGAAATGTCGACGTGACTAGATCTCGTGCCACATGTCATTTGGATGGATGGCTGCTATCCTTTTCTGTATACAATATGGGCGCTTTCCATTGCTCTAATCTCGATGCAACTCTGCTAACCGTGATTTCCCGCCAACTGTCGATCTACTCTTAAGGATGAATCTGGACCATCGACAATATAATCTTGCCCGCTTACTTGCTTGGAAGCCTAAAATGAGATTTTTTCGTGCTGCGCTCGGGTGCTTCTCGTGCAACTTGCAGACCTGAATACTCTTGTGCTTAGGACAAGAAATGTTACTAACACTATTTTTAGTGGATTTTGCTATTTTTAACAGTTTACTAAAAATAATCTCGGTTTTAGGGATTAGGGGTTTGGTATCTACGGAATACCTAAAAACATTGTATATATTGTATAGTGAATGGTGAAATTCAACATAATGAATATAAGAAAGGTTTTCCTAGTTGAGGGTTTCCGGTATAAAATCTCTGTGTACTCTGTGTATGAGCCATTGATTAAATTCTGTTTTTCTTAAGAATCTATATGCATTTCTTTACTTCATAGGTTTAAAACTTACATGTGGTATCAGAGCTCATTTTTGGCTTCAGAGGGACGCCTTTTTTTTTGAGGGTTTGTCTCGGTCTTGATAGATCAAGTTTATCTTAGGTCTTTGATAAACCTGGGTTTAGTGGGAGCTTTTGTAGTGGTGATTTGAGTGCAGAAAGAGGAATAGAAAGCTCTTCTAGAATCAAGATAGAGAAGTTCAATGGTAAAAACTTTGAGCTATGGAAACTGAAGATGGAGGACCTTCTTGTAAACAAATAACAATGGATCACTGTGGATCCTGGTACATAGCCTACTAGTACACCATCTACTAGCACACAGGCTACTGGTACACAACCTACCAGTACACAAACTACTAGTACACCACCTACTGGTATGTATAAGGAAGATTGGGAGAAGTTGGACATAAGAGCAAGGAGTACTATTCAACTCTGCCTGGCAGATTCAGNACCATCTACTAGCACACAGGCTACTGGTACACAACCTACCAGTACACAAACTACTAGTACACCACCTACTGGTATGTCTAAGGAAGATTGGGAGAAGTTGGACATAAGAGCAAGGAGTACTATTCAACTCTGCCTGGCAGATTCAGTGTTGTTGAATGTCTAAGGAGAATCTACAACCAAGGAACTATGGGATAAGTTGGGGAATTTGTATCAATCAAAGTCCCTGGTAAACAAGATGTTTCTTCATAAGAAGCTGTATCATCTTAGGATGGAATATGGAGATTCTGTGATAGAACATCTAAATGCCTTTAATACTCTGGTAAGCAACTTGGCTCTGTTAATATTACGATTGCAGAAGAAGATAAGTGTATTACTTTTTTATGTTATTTTCCAGCCTCTTGGGATAATCTGGTTGTAGCAATAGGTAGTACCACTCAATCTACATTGAAGTATGAGGATGTAGTTGCATCCTTGTTATTTGAAGAGATGAGGCAAAAAATCATGGATGGTCACGACACAGATTCTTTATTTGTAAGAGGGCATACCCAAGACAGGAACCCTGGTAAGCCTTCGAGGTGGAGATCTAAATCTACAGGTAGATCTAAGTCTCCAGAAAAATCTTTGAGGAAATGCTGGAAGTGTGGTAAAACAGGGTATTATAAGAAAGATTGCAAGTCTAAGAAGGTTGAAAAACCAAAGGGATCTGATAGTACCTCTTCCATAGAGGCGAAAACCTCCACTGAAGAAGGAGGTGATGTTTACCTTCCATCTACAAGTACACATGCAGACCGTGATGTATGGTTGATCAACTCAGGTGCGTCATACCATATGACTCCTCACAGGGAGTGGTTCTCTAAATATGAAAAATATGATGGTGGTGATGTATTCCTAAGAGATGAATCAAAAAAAAAAATCTTGGGACGTGGAAGGGTTAAGTTGCTGCTAAAGGATGGAAGGATTAGAACACTCCCTGGGGTTCTACAAATTCCAAAAATTTCCAGGAGCCTAATATCTGTAAGCAAGTTGAATGATGCAGGAGTGGATACTGTATTTGGAAAGAACACTTGCAAGATGGTACGAGGGGCAATGGTGTTGATGAGGGGAGTTCGGTGTGGAACTCTGTACAAGTTGTTGGGAAGCACTTATACTAATGGGTGTAACAGTTCTGTTGTCCTTGAGTAGACAAATAAAGAAGAAAAGACCAATATCATCCCTGAAAATAAGACCATCCCGTGGCATCAAAGACTGGGGAATATTGGAGAAAAGGGCCTTCGAACACTACACGATAAAGTCATGGTTGGAGGTATGTCTAATTGCACTCTCGATTTTGATTTCTGTGAACATTGGATATATGGTAAACAGAATCGAGTAAGATTCCCATCTGGTGCTACAAGAGCAAAGGGGATCTTAGAGTTGATACACAATGATGTGTTTGGACCTGTTCCTATTCCATCCCTAGGTAAATTTGTGTATTATGTTTCATTCATAGATGATTTTTCAAGGAACACATGGATTTATTTTCTTAGAAAGAAATCCGAGGTATTTGATAAATTTAAAGAGTTTAAGGCTCTGGTAGAAAATCAGACAGAGAAGTAAATAAAGGTATTGAGAACAAATAATGGTGGATAATTCTACGGAAATGAATTCAAAGAATTCTGTAAGAATTGTGGTATAGAAAGGCAAAAGACTACTCCATACACTCCTCAACAGAATGGAGTTTAATGCACAAGGTAAAGTGGAGAAATACAAATCTCGGTTAGTAGCAAAAGGTTATTCCCAGGTAGAGGGAATTGACTTTGGTGAGATTTTTTCTCCTATTGCTAAGTTAACTTCTATTAGATTTATTTTATCTATTGTTGCTGCTTTTGATCTTGAAGTGGAACAGATGGATGTGAAGACAACATTCCTACATGGGGATCTGGAAGAAGAAATCTACATGAAGCAACCATAAGGCTTTGTAGTGAAGGGAAAGAAAGATCTAGTCTGTAAGCTAAAGAAGTCACTATATGGTCTGAAGAAATCACCTAGGATGTGGTACCAAAAGTTTGACATACACATGCTTGGATTGGGATTTGTAAGAAGGAGGGCTGATCACTGTCTATATTCCAAGCAGGTTGGTAATCACTTCATTTATGTAGTGTTGTATGTTGATGACATGTTGTTGGTAGGAAATACCATGGATGTTATCAAGGAGGTGAAATTGCAGTTATCCTCCAAATTTGACATGAAGGATCTCGGTGTTGCTAACTTCATTCTGGGAATGGAGATTAAAAGAAATCGTGCAAACATGAAACTTTGGTTGAATCAGAGAAAATATGTTGAGACAATATTTCAGAGGTTTAATATGCATGGAAGTAAATCAGTCAAGGTTCCTATTCCTATAGGTGTAAAGTTATCTGCAGATTAGTGTCCCAAGACACAGGAAGAAGAAGAGGACATGTCCCATGTTCCGTATGCTAGTGCAGTTGGTAGTTTGATGTATGCAATGGTCTGTACTAGATCAGACATTGCACATGCAGTGGGAGTTTTGAGCAGGTATATGTCAAAACCAGGGAAGGAGCATTGGACAACAACAAAGAGGGTCTTCAGGTATCTTCGTGGCACCACCAGTTATGGATTGTGCTACCAAGGAAGACTAGGATTAGATAGAGTGGTGGGCATACATGGCTTTGTTGATGCAAACTAGGCTGGAGATCTAGATTGCAGAAGATCTAAAAGTGGGTATGTGTTTAACCTATTTGGAGGAGCAATCAGTTGGATGAGAAAAAGACAGGCTGTAGTGGCACTCTCAATTACAGAAGTTGAATACATGACAACCACTCATGCAAGAAAGGAAGAAGTATGGTTACAAAGATTGTGTTAAGGTATTGGGTTGGTACAACAAGCAATGAGATTAGATTGTGACAGTCAAAGTGCAATATTCCTGGAAAAGAACCTAGCTTATCATTCGAGGACAAAGCATATTGATGTTTAGTATCACTTTGTGAGAGACATGGTTGATGAAAAGATGGTGTTGTTGGAAAAGGTTGACACTTTGAAGAATGTTACAGATTCATTGACA
>JASDQU010104273.1:46153-57656 GCA_032191745.1 Picea mariana
AGATAGAGTGGTGGGCATACATGGCTTTGTTGATGCAAACTAGGCTGGAGATCTAGATTGCAGAAGATCTAAAAGTGGGTATGTGTTTAACCTATTTGGAGGAGCAATCAGTTGGATGAGCAAAAGACAGGCTGTAGTGGCACTCTCAATTACAGAAGTTGAATACATGACAACCACTCATGCAAGAAAGGAAGAAGTATGGTTACAAAGATTGTGTTAAGGTATTGGGTTGGTACAACAAGAAATGAGATTAGATTGTGACAGTCAAAGTGCAATATTCCTGGAAAAGAACCTAGCTTATCATTCGAGGACAAAGCATATTGATGTTTAGTATCACTTTGTGAGAGACATGGTTGATGAAAAGATGGTGTTGTTGGAAAAGGTTGACACTTTGAAGAATGTTACAGATTCATTGACAAAGTCTATAAGCACAGAAAAATTATCTTGGTGTAGAGTAACAATGGGCATTGCTTCCCTGGATTGTTGACTATATAATATTGGGACCCCTGGATGCAAAGAAAACAACAAGTGGGAGAATGTTGGGTATGTGTTATATTCTTTGCATGTGTGTGTGTGGGCACGTCAGATTCGACAACTGCGTCTGACGATCTCTCGTAGTAGTGTCTGGTATGTGTTGTGTGTGTTGGGTGCTTTCCTAGGGGGGTCCCAGGGGGGGGCAGGTATGCCCCCCTCCCCTTGGTTACACGCAACGTTCAGGGCAATGCCCCAAAATTTGTTTTTGGGCGTTTTTTTCTATTTTTAGTGGTTTACTAAAAATAATCCTGGTTTTAGGGATTAGGGTTTTGGTATCTATGGAATACCTAATAATATTGTATATATTGTATAGTGAATGGTGAAATTCGACATAATGAATATAAGAAAGTTTTTCCCAGTTGAGGGTTTCCGGATAAAATCTCTGTGTACTCTGTGTATGAGCCATTGATTAAATTCTATTTTTCTTAAGAATCTATATGCATTGCTTTACTTCATAGGTTTAAAACTTACAAGTAACAATGACAATATGGGGTCGAGACTCATAAATAACATGACGCTTCCACATATATGGCTGGCCCAAAAGAACATCAAAGACACTTAGCGGGGAAACATCACATAATAACTCATCCTTGAAGGGCTGGATTCTGTGACACTACTGGTTGATACAGATATCTCGTCTCTGGAAAAGTCACTCAATGTTGTATGGTTTCCGGTGTGGTGTTGTTGACAATCACAACTATTGGATGACCTCTACTGAGATGAGGTTCTTTTGGCTTTCGTTATCAACAATAAAATGCAGTGGGGTCCCCTTCATCCACATCTATCAATGAAAAAGGTGCTCCCCCTCTTCATGATCTGCTAGTTCTTCTGGTTGAATTGTTGCAGTCGCGACAATAGCAATGGGGTCTGTGTCAATTATCTGTCTTCTCCCATTATTTTTTGAATCAGATTCAAAATCAGGGTTCAACTCCTTTTCTTTGATCTCAACCACCAATGATTGTTTTGAGCGACATTCATCAGTGTTGTGCCAAGGGATTTTGTAGAAATCACACCACTTTCCAATGTCCTTCTTTGTCTTTCCGTTACCCTTATTTTCCTGTGGCTTGGATTGGTTTTCTAGATGTTGGTTGTTAGGGTTGTCTTTACCATACTTTGGTTGTTGCAGATTTGCGTACTTGAACTCCCATTTTTTTTGGTACGTAAATTTATGCTCGTTTTTGAAAGCATATCAATAGGAAGATCCCAGTGATGAGATGTCCAAAAAATCCAATTCGGTTTGTATGTACCTATGTAGAGCCCCATGGTATTTCAGAAACAAATGTTTCTCGAAATATTTGATACCCAGCTTGGTGCACAAGGCAAGGAAAGTATTTGTGAAATCTGACACTGTTTGGCCCCTCTCTTGTTGCAGTGTGGTCCATCTCATGTACTGGTCATCATAGTTACCAACATGGTAATATTGTTCCTTGACCATATCCACTAAAAAAATCCCAAGCTTGCTTAACCCCATATATTCTAGACTCCTCCGTGGAGCTTTGGTCTATAGTATGTTTCCCACCAATATTTGACATGGTTGAGAGCCTTAAGGAGTGCGAAGGTGATGTTTTCACTCTTGGAAAAACTGTGAACAAAGAAATAACCTTCTAGCAGATTTAACCATTTTTCTAGGGCATGCACATCTATCGGACCTTCAAATATAGGAATATCAAAATTAACTTGTACCTTGAAAGGAGAGGTGCCTCCAAAGTGGCCGCTTGATGAATATGCGCCTTCTGTTATCGACAAACGTTGAAGGATGTGGGTAAAATTCTCCATCATTTCATCCCTCTGTCGCGAGAGCTTGCTCAAATAACAAATTAATAGAATATTCTGCTTTGTTGTCTTTCTTTTCTTCCGCCATGGAGGATTTCTTGGGCATGCAAAATCAATTTTTCTTAAGAGAGACAAGCTCAAGACCCAACTTGCTATACTTAGACCTCATTTGGGACATGCATTGAAAAACGATCAAGAGTAGCCTGCTCTAATATGATTGATCTGGGTTATTTTTGGCATGAAATAAAAGTGAAGATATAATAAATAATTGTACAGATATGTATCAACAATATATTAGAGATATATCAGAGATATAACCATAAACACATAGATACAGTAATACAAAATTTCAATTAATGAGTGTGTTAGCACTGAGAGTCACCCTCTGACTGCAAGAGGATAAACCCAATACCCATCAAAATTAAAGTAAAGGGATTAAAATGGTTTGGGTAGGTGGATCAATGAGACTGTAGAGAGAAGAAAATATAATAGATGTAACTGCAAATCAGTTCGGGACCATTGAGCTATGGAGTCATAAGTATCATGGATAAGGAAGGCATTTAAACCACCTATCAGACAAAAGGATTAATGTGGTGATGAGGAGAAGAAGGCAAAAAACGTCTGGTTAACCATAAAAGATGGGCATGATAGAAACATATCCTTCATCGCCTCAGGGATCCATAAATCAAAGAGATTACATCTAGACAATGAGAAAAACAAAGAAAATATGACGAACCATGAAAGGTGGGAATGATAGCAACATAAACTCCATCGCCTTAGGAATCCATAAATTAGAGAGATTACATTCAGACAAGAAGGAAAAAAAAGAAAATATGACGAACCATGAAATATGGGCATGATAATAACATAACCTCCATCGCCTCAGGAATCCAAAAATCAGAGAGATTACATTTAGACAAGAAGGAAAATAGAAATAGCGTGTAAACTAAGAAGAAGGTCTGATAAAAATGATTCAAAGGAATCTTCAATAACATATATTTACAATCCAAGCCCTCAGGCATACAAACTGAAAAATTACAGATCCTTGCTCCTAAAAATCATTCGGCTCTCCAGCCTCTGAAGAACACCCCTCCTTAGTCAAAATAAAAAATGATCTATTTATAATCAGCTCGGTCCACAACTTCCAGGAGTGTGACCTGGCTATCTCGTTCAATGCTTTCATCTGTGCATTCTTCTGTCAGAATGTGCGCGTATTCCTTTGTTAGACTCAAACTCAGATCAACATGGGCCTTTCTTCCCTTTGTGGTACCATGAGCTGACAATATATTCCTCTTGGCCATGGATTCTATGCCTTCAATTTATGGATCGAGCTGAGGTTTTAGCTACCAGTCCTTTTCCATTAACTGAATCCTCCTCAGGATTAGGGCGAGGCTCAATGCCTAGGGGACTGCCATGCACTACTCTTGGATAAGATGATATATACGCATGTGATTGCGGGGATGTCAAAGGCGGTTTGTATTCACACCTCTTTTGAGCTTGCAATTCACCACCTTCTGCTATGTAGCTCTTTTAGTATACCACGGTTTTTATTGCGGGATCGCTCAATAATTTTAACGCTCGAGCAAGTTGTGTCCCCGTAATGAAATGTGGTTGTCGATCTTGTCATGATCTGCGATCTGGGTGCTCCTACTGAATTTAGTACCATCGCTAAATTTTATCTGCCCACCAATTCTAGGATCCATTAAAACTATGCATGGAGATGGTGCTAATCTTGGCGCTTGAATAAGAACACTTCCCGAAGGACGATCTGATGCAGTGGCCAGACATCATTATGCTGACGTGCCATGAAAATATAGGTGACACATGTCACTTGGAAACAAGCGGATGACATGCCCAAAAGTGACTGGAGCGAGTGCCATGTGTCATTGTCAAATGGTTGCCATGTGTCATGACTGATGGGAGTGCTATATGTATGAACTGATGACTTCCATGTACTTTGGCACTTCAGGGCTCGGGGGTAGTCTGCATGTAGAGCTGGAGCTTCAAAGTGAATGATGACCACCGATTTGGATGGAAACGTGGCAGCGATCGGTGGACTTCGGGAGAAAACACTCAGGATGAAAGCGAGAGGGGAGGAGCTAAAACTCCCGAAGTCCAGATTCCTAAAGTAAATATTGATCGTTCGATCTAGAGGAACACACAACGCTTGATATGCAACTTTGGGCAAAAGCACTTCGGAGGAAATTGGGAGTGGGGAAACTAAAACTCTCAAAACCTGAACTCCCGAAGTAAATCATGACCGTTCGATATGAAAGGACGCATGGTGCTTGATCTGTGACTTCAGTGCTTCCACCTAGTCTTTAAATGATTGCACAACTTTGACATGCCGAATACACACAAGTCGCTGATATGAACTACTCTTGGGATATCCGTCGTTGAAAATTGAACACGACAACTGCTTTTATTTCGTCCCCAAAATAGATTGCCTTGAATGATTCTCTTGTGCTTACAGATGCTTTTTGTGCAAGAAAAATATTTGGACAACTGCTGCGACCCTTGACAACTTCATGTGATAAGATTGGCTCCAGAGGGTATGGCATGATCCTTGTGAGATGCCAAGAACGCGCAGTTCCAGTGCCTTAGCTGTTGGGTTGTGGAGTCGAGCTCAAATACATTTTGCTGAAGACACCCAACTTTTATATACACTATTCTAATTACAAAAAGAAAACAAACACACATGCTCCAAAAGGAGCTTATTTATGTACAATCCTACACTAACTGATTTTTAAACAATGCTAGGTGAAAGCAAACTTCCACCATAGCCACCCAAGTAACTTCCTGACGGAAAACTTTCTTACTCTGTCACTGATCAACAAGGGATAATGAAACAATGACAAAAAATTGATTACATTTTTTGGATTACCCCCTAAAGTTGAAAGTACGATAAGGCTTGGAGGCTTCAACACATGGAGAAAATGCAACTCCATGTACTCCCCCATAGGGTCATAAAATAGGTGATAAAACCTACTAGATTGATAACATAAATCCTACTCTTCTTTACAACTACTCACATATGGTTGAATGTCTATGGAAAGCATAGGTGAGTGAAAGAATGATGCAGGCTGCTGATCCACTTCTCCTTTTCCTTATCTGATAACATCTGTTAGCTGATGGAAAAAAATCTCAATGGATCGCTGTTTCTCTTTAACATGCTGCCTAATGTCTTATGTAGACCCAGGATGGATGATTTCCACACAATGCTTTTCGTTAATGTATAAAGGAAAAGGCTCTATAGTATGGTCTTGAAAATCCTTCATATCAATGTCGAAATTTGATTCATAGCTATCATACATAGGCTGGCTGCTCCCTAAGTCAACAAAATGCGATGTAAGGATCTGCTCTTCTTCATCTGAATACTCATCAAAGATAGGTGAGTGAAAAACTCTTTTATCTTGCAAAGAAAAATGAGCAATCTCTTGATTCTTCTCTTCAATCACGGGTGAAAATACATCATGGGAAACCTCTTGAAGGAATAGAGAAGAATCCTCCTCTGCAACTATTTCTTCTTTTAAATATGAGACAACAGGTGCAACAGGGGCATAATATAATGCATCTATGGATATGCAATCATCAACACTATCATCAATCATATTTGGAAGGAATTCTCCTTGAGAAATAGAAAGAGAAGAGTTTTCATCCATATTTTCAAAATACTCACTTCTATCCTCACTTTCTCTTTCAATTATATCTTCACCAGACTCATCACACTAGGAACACCTTATTGTTGGCTAGATGAGGAACTCAAACTCCTTACAACAATTATAAAAAACAAGATCAGCCGGGTAGATATTCTCGTAATATGAATTAAAAGCAACGTGAAAATACTTCAAACAATGGATACTAGTAGCAGGAAGAGATTGATACCATTCACGAGCATGTTCTTCTAAAGAAAATCTGAACATCTTGATCAAGACATCCTTGTGAACAAAACCATGTTCAAGCATGCATATATGAAAATTGAATAAGTGCTCATCGGGATGGTCATGCCTGCTTCCTCTGAATCTCAAAAGATAATCATTCCATTCAGTTACAGTCGGCATTGGATGTGGAAAACGGACTATATTTGAGAAATCATAGAAAGCATACCTCTGAGCTAAAATCTTTTCCATTTCAAACTGGTGGAGTCACCAATAGATTTTTGAACAATGGAGTTGCCATGGTGAAATATAAGCAATCAGAATAATATGTCCAACTTCAGTTCACCATCTAAAACTGGATCTATTCGTTGTCATTCTCCAAGGGAAGATATCTTCACTTCCATCCCCGACAATGACGCCATTAATGTTAGCACTGAGAGTCACCCTTTCACTGCAAGAGGATAAGCCCAATACCCATCAAGATAAAAGCAAAAGGATTAAAATGGTTCGGGAAGGTGGATCAGTGAGACTGTAGAGAGAAGAAAAGATAATAGATGTAACTGCAAATTAGTTCAGGACCATTAGGCTATGGAGTCATAAGTATCGTGGATAAGGAAGGAATTTAAACTTCCTATCAGACAAAAGGATTAATGTGGTGATGAGGAGAAGAAGACAAAAAATGTCTGGTTAACCATGAAATATGGGAATGACAACAACAGATCCTCCATCACCTCAGGGATCCATAAATCAGAGAGATTACATCCAGACAATGAGAAAAACAAAGAAAATCTGACGAACCATGAAATATGGGCATGATAGCAACATAAAATCCATCGCCTCAGGAATCCATAAATCATAGAGATTACATTCAAACAAGAACGAAAACAAAGAAAATATGACGAACCATGAAATATGGGCATGATAGAAACATAAAATCCATTGCCTCAGGAATCCAAAAATCAGAGAGATTACATTTAGACAAGAAGGAAAATGGAAATATCATGTAAACTAAGAAGAAGGTCTGATAAAAATGATTCAAAGGAATCTTCAATAACATATATTTACAATCCAATCCCTTAGGCACACAAACTGAAAAATTACAGATCCCTGCTCCTGAAACTCACTTGGCTCTCTAGCCTCTGAACACCCCTCCTTAGACAAAATAAAGACTAATCTATTTATAACCAGCTTAGTCCACAACTGCCAGGAGTGTGACCTGGCTATCTCGTTCAATGCTTTCATCTGCAAATTCTTATGTCAAACTGTGCACATACTCCTTTGTTAGATGCAAATTCAGATTAACATGGGCCTTTCTACCCTCTGTGGTACCATGGGCTGACAGTCTAGTCCTCTCGACCATGGCTTCTATGCCTTCAATTTATGGACCGAGATGAGGTTTCAACTACCGGTCCTTTTCCATTAATTGAATCCTCCTCGGGATCGGGGTGAGGCTCAATGCCTAGGGTACTGCCATGCACTGCTCTTGGATAAGACAATATATAAGCACGTGATTGTGGGGCTGTCAAAAGCGGTTTGGATTCACACCACTTTTGAGCCCGCAATTCACCACCTTCTGCCACATAGCTCTTTTATTATACCATGGTTTCGATTGCGAGACCACTAAATAATTTTAACACTCTAGCAAGCTATGTCCCCGCAATGAAATGTGACCATCGATCTGGTCGTGATCTGCGATCTAGGCACTCCTGCTGAATTTAGTGTCACCTCTAAATTTTATCTGCCCACCAATTCTAGGATCCATTAAA
Source organism: Picea mariana (assembly GCA_032191745.1). Lineage (NCBI taxonomy): Eukaryota > Viridiplantae > Streptophyta > Pinopsida > Pinales > Pinaceae > Picea > Picea mariana. The sequence continues at coordinate 54,105 of JASDQU010104273.1, forward strand.
ACTACGTATGGAGATGGCGCTAATCTTGGTGCTTGAATAAGAACACTTCCTGGAGGATGATCTGATGTGGTGGCCTGACGTCATTATGCTAATGTGTCATGAAAACAGAGGTGACACGTGTTGCTTGGAAACAAGAGGATGACATGCCCAAAATTTCCTGGACCGAGTGCCATGTGTCATCATTAGATGGATGCCAGGTGTCATGATTGATGGGAGTGCCATATGTATGAACTGATGACTGCCATGTACTTTGGCACTTCAGGGTTTAGGGGTGGTCTGCATGTAGAGCTGGAGCTCCAAAGTGAATGACAACCACCGATTTGGATGGAAACATGGCAGTGATCGATGGAATTTGAGAGAAAACACTCCGGATGAAAGTGATAGGGGAGGAGCTAAAACTCCCAAAGTTCGTATTCCTGAAGTAAATATTGATCGTTCGATCCAGAGGAACATGCAACGCTTGATCTGCAACTTTGGGAAAAAACACTTCGGAGGAAATTGGGAGTAGGGAAGCCGAAACTTCTGAAGCCTGAACTCCTGAAGTAAATCATGATCATTTGATCTGAAAGGATGTGTGGCACTTGATTTGTGACTTCGAGGCTTCCACCTGGTCTTTAAATTCTTGTGCAACTTTGACATGCTGAATACACGCAAGCCACTGATCTGAACTGCTCCTGGGATCTCCGTTGTTGAAAATTGAACCTGACCACTACTTTTATTTCATCCCCAAAATATATTGCCTTGAATGCTTCACTTGTGCTTACAATTGCTTCTTGTGCAAGCAAAATATTTGGACAACTATTGCGACCCTTGATAACTTCATGTGATAACAGAGTGAAATGTACAAAACTGTAGAAATACATTGTGAAAGACTCGATAGAATGGTGCAAATCATCTCTAAGAAGAGATGTGACAACTATGTTCTTTTTGATATAGGTGGATATCGGTGGCCACCCACCTTTTCCAACTGGCTCGAAATAGTTTTCTGGCAATTTTCGCAATTTACTATTTTTAGCAGTTTTTAACTTTCGGGGCCATTTTGAGAGCCTAGATTAGTATTTTTCGGGATCACTCTTCTCAATGATATCCCAATACTTTTATTTATCCACAAAAAAAATCTCCTCGATGATACCTTTCCAACGAGCTATTGTGCACCCCAAACGAAGGTCAAATGCCAAAGTTACGCCCTCGGGAAGTTCATACACCAAACTACCCAAAATGGGGTCCACAAAACTGTTGGATTTTCATCTTCCAGGGTTAGGGTTTTGGATTTTCTTTATGATAAAAAGGCCTTTCGAGCCTCATTGTAAAATCATCTTCTTACGAATTTGAGTAGCGGACACATCTCTTCTCAGAGATAAGCTGCCACCATTTTAGTGAGTCTTTCACTCTGTATTTTTACAGTGTTTGTACATTTTCGCTCATTAATAGAAAATTGTGTATTACTGTATCTCTACATTTATGGTTGCATCTCTGATGCATTTATTTTATATTATTGGATATCTCTTGAAGTACCTCTCCTTTCAAGGTAAAAATTAATTTTGATATTCCCATGTTTGAAGGATAGATATATGCGGATGCCTTAGAAAAATGGTTAAATTTGCTAGAAGGTTATTTCTCTATTCTCCGATAGGGAAAAGATCACCTTTGCACTCCTTAAGGCTCTCCCCCATGTCAAACATTGGTGGGAAAATTACTAGGAGAAAAGTTCCACAGAGGAGTCTGGAATATATGGAGCCGAGACCACTTGGGATTTTTTTGTGGATGCAGTAGAGGAACAATATTACCTTGTTGGAAACTATGAGGACCAATACATGAGATGGGCCACACTGTGGTAAGAAAAGGGCCAAATAGTTCCAGAGTTCACCAATACCTTACATACCTTGTGAACCAAGCTGGGTATCAAAGACTCCGAATGAAATTTGGTTCTGAAATACCATGGGGCTCTACACAGAGACATCCAAACTGAAATGGATTTTCTTGACATCTCATCACTCGGTTCTGCTTATCGATATGCTGTTAAAATCAAGCATAAGTTTAAGCACCAGAACAAATGGGAGTTCAGGTCTACAAATCTGCAACAACCAAAGTATGATAAAGACATCCTTAACAAATGACATCTCGAAAACCAGTCCAAGCCATAGGAAAAGAAGGGTCACGAAAAGATGAAGAAGGACATTGGAAAATGGTGTGATTTTCACAAAATCCCTTAACACAACACCAATGAATGTCACTCAAAACAATCATTATGAATTTGAGCCGAACCTTGATTCATAATTTGATTATGAAAATACTGATAGAAGACAGATCATCGATGTAGACCCCACTTCTATTGTCACAACTGCAACATTTCAACCAGAAGAACCAACAAATTCTGAAGAAGGGGAGTGCATTTTTCATTCATATATGTGGGTGAAGGGGACCCACTGCATTTTATTGTGGATAGCGGAAGCCAGAAGAACCTCATCTCAGCAGAGGTCGTCAAACAGTTGGTATTGTTGACAACACCACACTTGCAACCATACAACATCGGGTGGCTTCGCCAGGGACAAGATCTTCATGTTAGCCAACAGTGCCAATTTGTTGGAAGATTGATTGTTGTCATTGATGTCAACCCTAGTCATGGGTTTTGGACTGTAAGATTGATAAAGGTATTTGGACATGAAGGAAAATGCACATGCATATACAACACCCATGAATGGATAGTATACATCATGATATTTCCGGTGGTATGTGGCACGTCACATGGATCCTCATGGTTGAGGAGAAATGAATTTTTGAAGATGCAAAGTGAATTGAAAAAGGAAGTACATGTAGGCCCTGAAAATAATTAAAGAAAATAATTACAAAATAAGAAAGTGTCAGGTCGGCCCTAATGTTAAAAGGAAGTGACATAAATGGTATAAATAAATATCATTATACATTTTTTTGATAAAAGTCGAATTTTAGAAGGAAGAAGAAGCAAAAAAAGGCTGGATTTCAAGGGAGGATGAAGTCTTTTGGTGATGTGTTCTAAGGTATGTTATTTTCAGGTCATGTTACCATTTTTGCTATAAATTTTTTTCTAGAATGATTCAGATGGTGAAATATCTATGGTATTGAGAAGACATATCAAGTTACCTCTGGTAAAAATTTCAGCTCTTGATTCTCTATAATTATGGAGATACACTCTGTGGAATATAGGGTTTGTGACCAGTCCTGAAACTAGTCAATAAACAGGTGTTCTGGGTAAAACAGTCATAAATTTTTCATACAGACTCCAAATGTAGTGGAACCACTTCCATTGGAAATAGTACGGACTTTAGTTTCTTGTGTGTGAGTTTTAGAATCAGATGTTAAATATTGAGCACGGGGCATTCTGTACAAGTTGGGTCTTCTGAACAAACCAGAATTGAATAAAGTCTACCATTCTTTCTATAACCTCTTTTTGGGAAGGATTCAAGGAGTGAAAATTAGAGGAGTTTCAGAGAATACATTGAGTAACATTATCTACAGGATCAGAGTACTCCAAGAATTGAATAATTGCAGAAATTGAAGAAGTCTCAGAAAGCA
>JASDQU010104273.1:75572-87761 GCA_032191745.1 Picea mariana
CTTCACTCTTTGAGCTTTGACCCTTCCAATACTTAACACTTACAAATTATTTGGACTTTTGAATTGGAAAATTCCTGAACCACCAAAGGATATCGACGGTTCCCGTTTCTCGCTAAGATCAACGATGCACAATGCTTCAACGCTCCGAGCTTCGGTGAATTTTGAAGCACTACACACAACAATCTCCCGCAGTGTCGAACTGGTGAAACTATGGAGGGTCCAAATATATGGTCCACATGTCCTCCTCAACAGATGAATGGGATGGACTCTGACCTTCAGGCCTTCACGAGTCCTCACAATACTGCACTCTGTTTCCTCTAGGGTGCCAGACCCTCATACTTCTGAATCCACTTCCACGTCTCCTCTCTAATGGATGATCCAAATCAACTCCAAACTTTGGGACTCCAGAGGGATCAAAATCCTCTTCCCTCTATTCTCCTAGAGTGTCTATCCTTCAAATCTTCTGATATGATGAAACACGTCCTTTTTGAAAGATGATCGAGATGTACTTCGACCTTCAGGCCTCTGGGAGCTCTCGACCAAATGTAGGTCTCACCTCTAGAGTAACGAACCTTCAGACTATGAGATCTATCGACACACATCCCCTCTAATGAACAATGGGGATCTTCTTCACTCTTAGGAGTTCCGAGTGGAATGCAACCCTCCACACTTCAGTTCTTCTGAACCACTGGTCTTCCAGATCTAGTGATCTACTCACACGTGTCCTCAATAATTCGACGATCACGATTTTCTTCGGCCTTCGGCACTTCAGGGGTCTTGATGCCTCCACACTCCAAATATATTGAATAAGAGAAGTTTGAAAGACTTCAAGGGTTAACCTTCATGCAACTTCTCTGGATTTGATGACTGTCAGATCTCCTACAAACTCCCAATTTGATCTCAGCCATTAATTTTCAAACCTTGATAACTCCTCCTTTGAGATTCACAAACGACTTCTGCCGAACATGCGAAGTCTTAACAACTTGCAGGGTTAAATCTCGCACTACTCACCTGGATATGATGCTCGTTGGTCCTTACGCTTAGATCCCATGGTTGTGATCTGTTCTCATCTATGGCATGCTCCTCCTCCCGTCTGGACTGAATTTTGACGGTCCATATCTATTCTTGCAACTGATCCAACGACTTCTGTAGCTCCTCTCTGTGGCTGCCATGATTTCCTTCTGAATGAAGGGTTTTCTCAATAATTTTTCAAAGGATTTACCTTTGATCCTCCTTTGGAAAGGTTGAATCCTTCGCCTTGATTGTCCTGCACTTATTGAGCTTGAAATACTTTAAAATTCAAAGGGACTAGACCCTTTAAAAATTTCTCTACTGCAGGGCTGTCTGTTTGGCCTCTGCTTTGCATTCCAAAGATGCTACTCCTCCTGAGCTTTGGAATTTGAATTAAATCCTCTTTGCACTTCCCTCTCAGTCCAAGACTTAGACTATTTTCTATCTCTACACATATTGCATAGCACTTGTGCACACTTGCACTATTCCTCTTGAGATTTCAACTTAATCAAGTCCTAAGGGTCTCGACCCTTAACTCCTTCAAATAATCTCTCATGACCTCCTAGAACTATGCACTCATTCTCTTGATCTTGACCAACACTTTAGTAGTGTGTTGGATTTGTGCACTCCCCACATGACTTCGCCTCCTGAAACTTGAACTCTAAAATTCACTTGCACACTCCTTGCGCTCTCTGTGCAAAATTGTACTGCTCCTTTTGAGCTTTACCTTCTGGTGTGCCCTCTTGGAAACCTTTTCATAGAACTCAAAATAGAGTTCTCGTGCACTCCTTGAACTCACTCAATCAAGTCCTTGCAGATCCCTCAGAGTACTCAGTAACTATGGTATGTCTTCTTCAGAGTGTTCAACAACTCTGATGTGCACTCCTTGCACAAATTTTCCTTCTTCTGAGTTTTTGAATTCATTCTAGTGTGCCCACCTAACACACTCTTCTCTTAACTCAAACATAGTTCAAGTGCAATCCTTTCATTGGCTTCATAGAGTATTTCAATTACTCTGGTGTGCACTCATTGCATAGGCCTAAGAGCCCATAACCCTTAGAAAACTACAAATAGAGAATTTGTATCTAATTCCTGCAAACAGAATACATACATGCACTAACAACATATCTAAAACATACAATAAACATTCATAAAATGAACATTCATCACACATAAAAACACAAAAACCTCATATGCAGGAAAAATTGCTTTTGTATTATATCTGAATGTTTCTGTACAAAGATTTAAAAAGGTTGGACTGCAAAAGAGTCTTCAACACTTTCTCTCCTCTCCTCTCTTTATCTCTCTAATGCTCTCTCCACTAATCACTAATGACTTTTTGATACAAGAGATTTTTACAAAAGAGGGGCTCCTCAAGCCTTCCCTCCAGCTACCTACTCGCATTGAATTTCATTCAATTACATTCAATGGCCATCTAGTCCAAATAAAAAATAAGCCTATCTAACCGTCAACAATTAAAGGCGAATTCACATGCATCCTGTACAAAGGCACATGGGCTCAGATTTCCTGAGCCTTAAAACATTTAATTTCATTAATTTGCATTAAGAATTTTAAATTAGGTTCAAAATGAGAGGGCTGGCGCCTCTCTTCCCTTGGAATCTGTTCCTCCATTGCACTGATGCGCTGGATCGTTGATGCATTGGCATGTTTTTTGAGGTGGAGAGATGCTCATGAATTAGAAGGGCTGGATTCCCTATGACATTCGACACTGCTAGTTGATACAGAGATCTCATCCCTACAAAGCCACCCGATATTGTATGGTTGCGGGTGTGGTGTTGTTAACAATCCCAACTATTTGATGAACTCTGTTGAGATGAGGTTCTTTTGGCTTCTGCTATCAACAATAAAATGCAACGAGGTCCCCTTCACCTATATCTGTGAATGAAAAAGGCACTCCCCCTCTTCAGGATCTGCTGATTCTTCTGGTTGAATTGTTGCGGTTACGACAGTAGTAGTGGGGTCCGCGTCGATGATCTGTCTTCTCCCATTATTTTCTAAATCTGATTCTGAATCAAGTTTTGACTCTTTTTCTTTGATCTCGAACACCAATTATTTTTTTGAGCGACATTCATTAGTGTTGTGCCAGGGGATTTTGTGGAAATCGCACCACTTTCCAGTGTCCTTCATCTTTTCGTTACCCTTATTTACCTGTGGCTTGAATGGTTTTCTAGAGGCTAGTTATTAGGGCTGTCTTTACCATACTTTTGTTGTTGTATATTTGCAGACCTGAACTCCCATTTGTTTTGGTGCCTAAATTTATGCTCAATTTTGAAAGCATATCAATAGGCAGATCCCAGTGATGCGATGTCTAGAAAATCCATTTTGGTTTGGATGTACATATGCAGAGCCCCACGGTATTTCAGAAACAGATTCCTCTTGGAGTCTTTGATACCCATCTTGGTGTGCAAGGTATGAAAAATATTTGTGAGCTCCATCACTATTTTGGCCCCTCTCTTGCCGCAGTGTGGTCCATCTCATGTAATGGTGATCATAGTTACCAACAGGGTAATATTGTTCCTTGAACACATCCACAAAGAAATTCCAAGTGGCCTCAACCCCATATATTACATACTCCTCTGTGGAACTTTGATCCCCAACAGGTTTCCCACTAATGTTTGACATAGGGGAGAGCCTTAAGGAGTGTGAAGGTGACTTTTTCACTGTCAGAAAAATTGTGAACAAAGAAAAAACCTTCTAGCAGATTTAACCATTTTTCTAAGGAATCCACATCTATCAGACCTTCAAATATGGGAATATCAAAATTAACTTGTACATTGAAAGGAGAGGTGCCTCCAAAGTGGCCACTTGATGAAGATGAGCCTGCTGTTATCGACAAGCATTGAAGGATGTGGGAAAAATTCTCCATCATTTCATCCCTCTGTTGCATGAGAGCTTGCTCAAACAACAGATTAATATAATCTTCTGCTCTATCATCTTTATTTTATTCTTCCATGCAGGGTTTCTTGGGCATGTGAGAGCAATTTTACTCAAGAGAGACAAGATCGAGAGCCAACTTGCAATACTCATACCTCATTGGGGACATTCACTGACTTACGATCAAAAGCAATTTTCTATGATACCACTTATCCAGATTATTTTTGGCACGAAATGAAAGCAGATATATAATAAAGAATTGTACAGAGATGTATAAATAATACAATAGAGATATAACCATAAACACAAAGATACAATGATACACAATTTCTATTAATGAGTGAAATGTACAAAACTATAGAAATACAGAGTGAAAGACTTGATAGAATGGTGACAACTTATCTCTGAGAAGAGATGTGATAGCTACATTCTTTCACAAGAATATGATGTTACAATGAGGCTCCAAAGGGATTTTTAACATCAAGAAAATCCAAAAACCCAATCTTGGAAGATGAAAAACCAATAGTTTTGTGTACCCCGCTTTGGGTAGTTTGGTGTATCAACTTCTCGTGGGCGTAAATTTGGCATACCATCTTAGTTTGGGACGATAGCTGGTTGGAAAGGTATCGACGATGAGCTTCATTTTGGGGGCTCATGAGAGCCCTTTTGCATCATTGAGGTTCCCGATCGTGAAAAAATGTCGTTTAGGCCCTCAAAATGGCCCCAGAAGTTTAGGACCTGAAAAACTGCTAAAAATAGTAAATTTCCAACAAATTGTTTTGAGCTAGTTGGAATAGGTGGGTGGCCACCAATATCCACCTGGATCAATGCTCCCTCCTTAGAAATAAATGGTCTCCATTGTGTTGAGTTCTTGGGGGAGAGGGGAAAGGGTTCACTAAATCTGAATCTTGGTGAGTTGCTTGGCTTGCTAGAAAAGTTGTGCTGCTTAGCTTGTTGAAGAATGTCACAAACCTGTTGCTGGCGGGGTTGAATTTGTTCAACCAACTTGTTATACCTTGGCTTGACTGGGGAAGTGTGCAAGTACTATTGTAGGTGAAGAAACAATATATTCTTTCTCTTATGCAATAAGATTCTATTGGAAAGAGAGGTCTTGGGCCAAGGCTGCAGTGGTTACAACGTCCTTCTATTCACTTTTTGAACAGATTATGAAGAGGATGAATTTTGCAGAATGAGAGATTACGTTGAAACGATGTTTTGGTGGGACACTCTTCGGAACTACCTCTGGTATCCTGTAGAGATGCCCCCCCAGAGTAACAATGACACTACGGGGTCAAGACTCATAAATAACATGACACTTTCATATATATGGATGGCCCAAAAGAACATCACAAACATCCAGTGGGGAAACATCACATAATAACTCATCCTTGAAGGGATGGATTCTATATGACATTCGACACTGCTGGTTGATACAAAGATCTCATCCTTAGCTAAGCCACCCGATGTTGTATGGTTGCGGGTGTGGTGTTATTGACAATCCCAAATATTTGACGACCTCTGGTAAGAGGAGGTTCTTTTGGCTTCCTCTATCAACAATAAAATACAGTGGGGTTCCCTTTACCCACATCCGTGAATGAAAAAAGTGCTCCCCTCTTTAGAATTTGTTGGTTCTTTTGGTTGAATTGTTGCAGCCGCGATAGTAGTAGTGGGGTCTGCATCGATGATCTATCTTCTCCCATTATTTTATCGATCAAATTCAGAATCAAGGTTTGATTACTTTTCTTTGTCTCGACCACCAATGATTATTTTGAGCAACATTCATCAGTGTTGTTCCAGGGGATTTTGTGGAAATCATACCAACTTCCAGTGTCTTTCTTTGTCTTTCTGTTACCCTTATTTTCCAGTGGCTTGGAATGATTTTATGGAGGCTGGTTGTTAGAGTTGTCTTTACCATACTTTGGTTGTCGCAGATTTGCAGAACCGAACTCATTTTTTCTAGTGCCTAAATTTCTGCTCGATTTTGACAGCATATCGATATGAAGATCCCAGTGATCATATGTCTAGAAAATCCATTTCGGTTTAGATGTACTTATGTAGAGCCTGACTGTATTTCAGAAACATATTCTGCTCAGAGTCTTTGATAGCTAGCTTGGTGTGAAAGGTATGGAAATTATTCATGAACTCCAACACTGTTTGGCCCCTCTCTTGCCGCAATGTGGTCCATATCATGTTATGGTCATCATAGTTACCAACAAGGTAATATTATTCCTTGACTGTATCCAAAAAAAATACCAAGTGGGCTCAACCCCATATATTCTAGAATCTTCTGTGCAAATTTTCTCCCCAGTAGGTTTCCCACCAATGTTTGACATGGGGGAGAGCCATAAGGAGTGCGAAGGTGATATTTTCACTGTTGAAAAAACTGTGAACAAAGAAATAACCTTCTAACATATTTAACCATTTTTCTAGGGCATCTACATCTATCGGACCTTCAAATACGAGAATATCAAAATTAACTTGTACCTTTAAAGGAGAGGTGCCTCCAAAGTGGCCTCTTGATGAAGATGCACTTGCTGTTATCGACAGAAGTTAAAGGATGTGGGAAAAATTCTCCATCATTTCGTCCCTTTGTCATGTGAGAGCTTGCTCAAACAAAATATTAATAGAATCTTCTGCTCTATCGTCTTTCTTTTCTTCCGCTTGTAAATGTGTTGAACCTGCACAAAACAAATCTAGCTGGGAATAGACATACATATTTGCAGAGAAAATAGAAGAAAAGAGAAAACATGAGAGAAAAGAATGGAAGAATTCTCATTAACCAAATGAATGAATGATAATTTACACATGAAATACTATGTATAACTCAACCAAGGCACACTGGAGGAGAAGCCAATGTGCCATAGTGGTGGTCTAGAGTGATTTGGACACACACCAGTAGTTACAGGAATAAAATTCCACCTAGTCTAGTCTCTTAGGCAGTTACGGGAGTGAATTGCCACCTAACTGAGTTAACTTGTCTATGAGTCTTCAGTTAACTGACTTAAACAGAGTGAAGTGAGGAGGATATTAGGTAATCATGGGTAATGCACTAGTCTAGTGATGATCCCAAGGACAATGCACATTAGCTAGTGATGATCCCAATGCTGCATGGTGATAATCCCAATGTAGCATCTACACTCCACTCAACTGATCAAATTGAAGTGAGATCTGAAGAGAATATTCTCCCTACAGGAATATTCTTCCTAAAATATAGGAGACTGAATAATGACTAATAAACATAGGAAAAAACTTAGGAAAAATAAATCCTAGGTGTGTGTGAAGTAACTCCAACACCCCCCTTGAACATCACTATGGTGAAAATAAATAATGGGTCTCGACAACGAGGCCATGTTAGGTACCCAAATACAAAAGATACACCAAAATAAAGCGAGGAAAGAGGGAAAAACTCATGGGAAAATTCCTCCCTCAAAGTACAATGTATGTAAAATGAAGAACTGATAGTTGCTAGGCAACTGTGTCCTTCACTCCAAGATGACTGCACATAGAATGGAACTTCTGCTTAGTGAAGGTATTTGTGAAGATGTCTGCAGTCTATTATGCTGAAGGACATAACTGCAGCACGATGATCCCCTCATGTACTAAGTCCTGGATGTAGTGCATGTGGATCTCAATGTGCTTCATCTACTACCTCTAAACTGGATATCTGCAGAACTTCAGAGTGCTCTAGTTGTCACACCAGATGACGATCGATCGATGAAACTGAATTCCCAACTCAGTGAGAAAATGCTGTAGCAACATAGTCTAAATGATTATGTTAACTACCCCTATGTACTCTGCCTCGGTTAAATATTGAGAAATATCAACCTTCTTCTTGCTTGACCAACAGATAGGCCAAAAACCAAGGCTGAGTGACTAACTAGATGTGGACTTGCGATCAATGCTATTGCCGACCCAGTTAAAATCAATGAACCTGATGAGATCTAATGTAGAGTCTACTACATAATGAATCCCAAAGGTGATGGTTCCTTGTACGTATAGAAGGATACACTTTGCATCCTTCCAATGTAGCTCATGCAACTCCTGCATGAACCTGAAGACTGTGCCAAATGCATAGAAGAGGTTTGGTCTGGAGTGTGTGAGATACAACATGTAACACCACTTTTTCGGTTAACAAACTTCACGGAAATATAACACCTGCTCTGGATTATAAAACAACATACATTTAAGCAAATGAAACACATTTAAACTCAGAGTATGTCATATAAATTATTTCTATCTTAATTTTAAGAATGGCACTAACCATAATTCATCTGCACAATAGAATACATGATAAAATATAAGCATCACAGGCATGCAAAACATAACATTTAATATAAGCTGATACTTATCTTTGAAACTGAGGTAATTCCACCAACCAGGTGCAGGCCTTCCACGAACCTCCCAGCCTTAGACCGCATTGCTCATCAGCTCAACAGTAGGTCACCCCCGAGCTGGGACTAAGATCCACCCCAAGGCAAGGAATCCTAGGCTAGGCTGAGGTTACAGGGAAAACACACAGTCATGAGGAAGGAATTCTCTTCCAAGAACCACTCACGCTCACTGCCCACAGACCCTCATTCCCCACATGCCTGTTCCACCCCAGGAGTATACACCTTCTCTGTCACCTGGACAGTCCTTCAGCTGCTAACCTCCCTTTCCCTTGGGTTACAACAACAGACTGGACCGGAAGTCTCCGGGCTCTGTGGCAGCTACAGGGTTCATTCCAAGAGTCCTCTACTTCCTCTGCGCACTCTCTCACCTAGAGAGAGACGCTCACAGGCCAAACCACCTGTTCACCCAACCTCAAACACCCTCTCGCCTAGAGAGAGTGTTTCACAACTAGTCACAGACCATACGTAGTCCCACACTGCGCAGCTGCAATTACCCATGGAAATACAGACACCAGCTTCCTCAAAATGGGTTCAGAAATGGAAAAATGGTCTCACGGTCACAACTTTGGGACAGAGGCTTCACACACTAGTTCCATTTCAGATAGAGGATGCACACAGATTCCCAGACACCACACAGGCTTTTCGGTTCAGAATAGGGGCGAATCTGGCTCTTTCAGAATCAATCACAGGCTTCTGGTTCAATACAGAGGTATACACGGGTTTTCTTAGATCCAGACACAGGATTTTCAAATCACAGAGACACATGAAGGTTCTCTGCAGAACTCAGGTCCATCGTACTACTCAGAGCCTATACACGCTCAGGTCGTCTGATCGAATGAGAGCCGGGGGCCCCTCTCACGGCTCACCCTAGCCGTTTTATTCGCATGCACCAGGGTTGACACTTATTTCCCTTTGGACTGCATGCGTTCCACGAGCACGCATCCCTTCCTCATGGTTAGGAACTTAGGATAAAACATGAAATGCTCATGCCTTTTGGAAATAATATTAAAATATTATTCCCAAGGCTGAAGCCCACTAGGCTTAACATTTAGCCCCTTTTCCCACCTTCCATCCCCTAATCCCTTGCCTTCTCTGTGGAAGCTCAGTCCCCCTTCACTCATTCATCATGGTTGATTTACACCTGGCGGTGTTTACAAATTTTTATTAATTTGTTCTATGTGATTAAATATACATCAGCAGGCTCCTGGCCTTCAACACTTAGGCTCCTTGGCCTAACAAACACATAAGCCACTAGATTATAAAAACTTGGCTCACTAGCCTATAAAACATAATTAAAATTCCTTTTAGAACATGATTTACAATAGGGCTCGGCCTTGAGGACACTACAATCGCCCTCCCCTTATTTTTGCACTGTCCTCAGTGCAACTTACACTGTCTTTGCAAGCCTTTCAAAATTTTCAAAAAGATGCAAGTACTCTGCCCACATAGCATCTGCATGTTCCCATGTCATGTCTTTAGGACCGTACCAGGTCCACTAGACCTTTACAAGCTCTATAGATTGATTCCAGAGATGTTTGCTTTTCCTGTCCAATATGCGCACAGGATGCACTTGCAGGACATCTTCTGGTTCCACCTGAATCACATTCCAATCGATAACATGATTAGCATCAGGTACATATTTCTTAACCAGTGAAACATGAAACACATTATGTACAGTCATAGATGCAGGTAATGCAAGCATGTATGCAACTGACCCAATCCTTTCCAGGATCTCAAATGGCCCACAAAATCTTGCTGCCAATTTGGCGCAACTTCTCAACTTCAGGGAACTCCTGTTAGTCCTCACTTTCAGGAAAACATGGTCACCCACTTTGAATTCTCTATGGGTTCTGTTACTATCAGCGTAACTTTTCTGCCTATCCTGGGTAGCTTTCAGATTCTGTTTAATCCTTATCATTTGGTCTTCCATCTCTTTGAGCAGCTCAGGCCCAATCACTACTCTATCAGCTGGATTATCCTAGCTTACTAGTGTGTTGCACTTTCTTCCATAAAGTGCTTCAAATGGGCTCATCTTCAATGATGTATGATACCCATTATTGTAGGTGAATTCTTCTAAATGCAGGTAGTCTTCCCACCTTGATAGTTTATCCATCACATACATTCTTAGTATGTCTTCTATTACTTTGTTCACTCTTTCTGTCTGACCATCAGACTCAGGATGATACGCTGTACTAAAGTTTAGATTCATTCCGAATTCCTTGAACAGTCCTTTCCAGAAATTCGAGGTGAATTTTAGGTCCCTATCAGACACAATTGTCTTAGGAATTCCATGCAAGCATGCAACTTCTTTTAAAAAGATATCAATAACATCAGCTGCCCTGTGGGTGGTTTTTAGTGGAATAAAATGGGCAGCTTTAGTAAGCTTGTCCACCACCACCATGATTGAATCATGCTGCTTGCTTGTTCTAGGTAGTCCGGTGATAAAATCCATTGTTACCACGTCCCATTTCCATTCAGGAATGGGTAAAGGCTACAACAACCCTGCTGGGTGCCTATGCTCAGCCTTAACCTTCTGGCACTCCATACATCTGGTAATGTATTCAGCGATTTCCTTCTTCATACCCAGCCAAAAATAATGGCTTTTGACTGCTGCCACAGTCTTTTGATATCCAGGATGTCTAGCATAAGCCGCGTTATGCATTTCTTTTAGAATTGCTAGCTTCAATTCTTGAACATTGGGTACATACACTCTATTTTTATACATAAGTAAGCCATTATTTCCCAAGGTGTAACTTTCCTTGGTCTACGGTCTCTCACGCTGCTGTAGCTTTGCTACTAAACCTATGTACTGCAAATCAACATTTGCATCTTCCAAAATTCTGTCTTTAATCTCAGTCTTGTACATGCTAATGGCTGTAGCATGTAATTCGTGCACTTTTCTGCTGAGTGCATCAACCATCTTATTTTCTTTCCCTTTTATGTGTTTGATATCAAATTCATATTTGCACATAAACTCCAACCATCTGATTTGCCTGGAATTTAAAGTCGGCTGATCAAATAAATACTTCAGACCGTTATGGTCTGTTCTCAACTCGAATCTTTTTCCCATGAGGTAATCTCTCCATTTCCTCAAGGCATGGACGATTGCTGCTAGCTCTAAATCGTGAGTGGCATAATTCCTTTCATGCTCTTTCAGCTTTCGGGACTCATAACAAATTACAAATCCCTCTTGGCTAAGAACTCCTCCCAGTCCCTCCTTACACGCATCTGTGCACACTACGTAATCCTTATTTGGATCTACAATATTCAGGATTGGAGCGCTGGTTAGCAGCTGCTTCAATCGCTGGAAGCTGCTCTCACATTCTTCAGTCCACTGGAACTTCTTCTTCTTCCTTTGCAAGGAAGTGATAGAATGAGCTATCTTTGAGAATCCGGCTATAAACCTTCTATAGTAGCCTGCCAGACTCATAAAAGATCTAACTTCCGCCACATTCCTTGGCGCTGACCATTCTCGAATGGCCTCAACCTTTTCAGGATCCACATCGATCCCTTCCTTTGATATAATGTGCCCCAAGTAATGAATTTGCCTTTGATAAAATGAGCACTTGCTCAGTTTTGCGTACAGTTGGTGTTCTCTCAACACCTGCAACACCATTCTTAGGTGTTGCTCATGTTCTTCCTTTGTCTTGGAGTACACCAAGATATCATCCAGGAATACTATGACAAACTTGTCCAAATAATCTCTGAACACTCCATTCATTAAGCACATGAAAACAGAAGGTGCATTTGTCAGTCCAAACGACACCACTATGAATTCATAATGACCGTACCTTGTTCTAAAGGCGGGCTTGCTAATGTCCTCATCATTTATTCTCACTTGGTGATATCCAGATCTGAGATCTATTTTTGAAAATATTTTTGCATCCTTTAA
>JASDQU010104273.1:88548-98971 GCA_032191745.1 Picea mariana
AATTAAAATAACAAGTGGTCGGTTGTTGATCATACCTTCCACTTCAATCATGTGCGATTGAAATTCTGCTTGCTTGTTGTCCAGGGCTGCGTAGATCCTCGGCATTCTGCTACCCATATCCTCCACTGTTTTAGCTTGCTGAACAGTATGGATAGTTCTCGCTTTATCTTTTCTGTGGGGGCAGTCTCTGTACCTATGATTCCCTTTACAACCCCAACACTCCATAAGTGGCAGTTGTAATGACCCTTTTCTTATTACTGTGAATAATTTCATAAATAATCCTAAATATTAGCTAAATTATAATTAATTATTATATAACCTTAATTGATTACAAGTTATTAATTAATTATTTTGATTATACTTAGCTGAAGTATGATTAANTCCTTGATTAAGGGTTAATGAATGAGTAATTATTAAATGAGACATTAAATGATTAATTATTAAATTAATGGTTAGTGATTAATTAATTATTAATTAAAGTAATTGATTAATTATGTATTAAAATGGGGGAAAATAAAATATAAGTTAAATGGGTTACGTATCCCATAAGGGATAACGTAACCCATACGTAAAATGAACATTAAGTAAAGGATAAGCCCATTTAATAGAAATAAATGTATGGATAAGGGGTTTGGTGAGGAGTAAAGGTGCGAGGGCGGTGAAGGAGGCATAAGGGAGGGAGAAGGACCATGGAGGATGATTATTCATTTTGGGGGGATTATTGATTCATGCATTCGAGAGGAGAGGTATTTTTGAAGCATTGGGACAGAGTTTGTGGACAGTGGGATTTACAGTACACCGGGGCTGAGGGGTTTTGGGCTCGGAGGGCTAGGACGTCCATAGATGTCCTAGGGCCAGGCGTACTGGTTGGTAGGGTGGCTGGTTTTGGGGTGTCTTCAGGAGCAAGCTGCGGAAGAGGAGCGAAAGAGAAGATTCAAGCACTAAGGAGGCAGCATCAGATTAAGGTTAGTTATGAATCTTTAGAATGAAATTGTTAATAAATTTTATTTATTGTAATATCAGATTTATTATGAAAAAAAATTGAGTGAATTTCAAATTTATGCTCTGTTTCAATTCATGGTAGTTTCAATTAATTGACGGTCACTACAACAGTCTTGGCATGTTCTCAATCCCTTCAAATTTCCTGGGCTCTCTAAAAGATGACTGTCCCCAAGGACTGTTCCTGAAAAATGGAGGCCTGTTTCCCTTCTGCCTCTATTCTTTCTTAAACCTCTTCTGGTCATCCCAAGCCTTTCGAAAGGTAGGATTTTCTCTTTGCTGTTCGTATAAGCATTTCACCCTTCTTATGGTTTCTTCCATGGTAGTAGGATCATCATATTGAATCTTATCACCAATGGAAGGTGGCAATCCACTCAGATACCTCTGAATTTTGATAGCCTTGTCTTTGATGAACGGAACATACTTCAGTAGTTCAAGAAAACTTCGTTCATACTCATCAATGGTTATGCAACCCAAATTGAGTTCGAAGAACTCCTTCATCTTTCTGTCATAGTATCTTTTGGTCAGGTATTTCTTCTCGAAATACCTCTTAAACTCCTTCCACGTGACCTCTTTCTCTCTGATGTGTTGCACCTACACCAACTGATCCCACCACATGGATGCTTTTCCTTTCAGCGAGTACATTGCAATTCTTCCTTCTGCATGGCCAGAATAATTTTGCAGTTGGAAGTATTTCTTCATACCCAGCAACCATGTTTCGACATATTCTTCTTTCTTATGTTCACCATCGAATGTAGGCAGTTTAATCTTGTTGATTTCCCCTTTCAATTCATTCCTTCCAGATTTTCGGTGTTTTTTGGTAGGGGACGGGCTTGAACTACTGTGTGTCTCCTTTCTAGAATGCTTCGGGGAGAGACGATAATGTCTGCTACCACTCCTTGATCTTCTTCTCCTCTCAGGGGTTCTGACACTTCTTGATCTGCTTGTGTCACTCTCTTTTTCCAATTTATTTTCTATTCTTTCCAGGCTCTTCAACATTTTTAAGTTGAACTCACCCTGCTGATCCCTGATTTTCATGACCTTTTGGCTATCAACTAGGCGAGCCTGGGCATCTTTCTACAATATTTCAATGAGTTCCATCATATGTTCTTCCTTATCCATCTCTTTTCCATGCCCATTAGAGTTTTTTCCTTCGGCTCCCAGGTTGACATTCCTTCCTACCCTTTCATCCTCTATTTCGGAGGCAATCTGCACCTCTTTCAATTCCATACTCGGCATCAGTTTTCAGCTGTCCTGACACTCGTTGAACTCTGCACACACGATGTGCAACCAACCAAAGTTTGTCAGGCCTTAACCCTTCAAGAAAAATTACAACATTCATAAGCCAATGTGAATAAGAAAAACGTTTTGACTTCACAAAGTTTTCTGAGCTCTGTCCAGCTCTGCAAATTCATGGACTTTGGAACTTCAGAATCTCGGTCCACGAAGATCCAACAGTTAAATCTTTGTAACCAAAGTCACCCTTTCACAACTCGGGATCTTGCGAGTTCGTGAGTCGAAGACCCTCGACTCATTTCCTCCAAACACCGATACCCGAGATGCGAGGTATGGCTCCCTCCTCGCTAGCGCCTGCTACACATGACCGTAGGCTAGGTCTAAGTGCTAGAACTTCTTCGCCAACCCATGAATTCATGAGTTGGAGTGTTGAGCCTTCGTGCTCCTCCTTTGCGAATTCTGAAATCGCGAATTACTTTATTCTCCGGGCCCACAACACAACTGTCACCCTTCACCACAGTGACACGTGGTACATTCAGGAGGGTCCACGTCACCTTCAATGATGTCTTCAGGTCCCACCACTCTCGTCTGTCTTCTCGACTCACTGGAACGTGGTACACACACGTGTGTCCACGTCCATTCAAAATGGAATCCAACGGTCATATCTTTCTCAGATCTATGGCGCAGATCCTTTCGACGTTTCAGGGTTTCAGGCATCAGGAGTTCATGCACCCTACATCTCGAACTTCCATCTACCAAAATCCCAAAATTACGGTTTACTCCTCTGCTGAATTGGACAGTCAACTACCTTCCTATGATCTACGGTGTAGATCGTTTCAGAATTTTGGGTTTCGGAGGTGTTCCCCTTCCTCACTTCCCATCTCTCGACTTTGTGAAATTTGAAAGGTTTTTGTGACTAACTCAAGTGTGACTCTGCCAGATCTAACGGTCGAGCCTTCCTCCTAGATCTATAGTGTAGATCTTCTCAGGTTTTCGGGTTTTTGGGAGTTCGCGTATCGCGATTCCCACACTCCTGTGCAATTCAGAAGGGATTTTAATCCCTGCGCAAATTTTCCAGATCTGACAGTCACGAGGGCTCACCTTCCCTCCCGAACTGATCCTAAGGCTCCAACACTACTGGTATGGAGTCGTCTCTCCCTGTGGCCATATACCACACTAGCTATGGTTTCACAACACTGCTATACCTCCTCAGCTTATAGGCACGGTTAAGTAACTCCTTGACACTCCGGACCATACCAGGGTCTGAAATTGGTCCTCGAGACACAATTTATCCTCTCACCCTCGGTCCAAAGACCACTCAACTAGCCCATCTAGGCTTAGTGTCAAAACCTTGGCTTTGATACCAAAATGTAACACCACTTTTTCGGTTAACAAACTTCGCGGAAATATAACACCCGCTCTGGATTATAAAACAACATGCATTTAAGCAAATGAAACACATTTAAACTCAGAGTATGTCATATAAATTATTACTATATTAATTTTAAGAATGGCATTAACCATAATGCATTTGCACAACATAATACATGATAAAATATAAGCATCACAGGCATGCGAAACATAACATTTAACATAAGCTAATACTTATCTTTGAAACTGAGGTAATTCCACCAACCAGGTGCAGGCCTTCCTTGAACCTCCCAGCCTTAGACCGTACTGCTCATCATCTCAACAGTAGGTCACCCCTGAGCTGGGACTAAGCTCCACCCCAAGGCAAGGAATCCTAGGCTAGGCTGAGGTTACAGGGAAAACACACAGTCATGAGGAAGGAATTCTCTTCCAAGAACCACTCACACTCACTGCCCACAAACCCTCATTCCCCACATGCCTGTTCCACCCCAGGAGTATACACCTTCTCTGTCACCTAGACAGTCCTTCGGCTGCTAACATCCCTTGCCTTGGGTTACAACAACAAACCGGACCGGAAGTCTCCGGGCTCTATGGCAGCTACAGGGTTCATTACAAGAGTCCTCTCCTTCCTCTGTGCACTCTCTCACCTAGAGAGAGACGCTCATAGGCCAAACCACATGTTCACCCAACCTCAAACACCTATCTTTCTTGGAGAGAGTGTTTCACAATTGTTCACAGGCCATACGCAGTCCCGCACTGTGCAACTGCAATTACCCACGAAAATACAGACACCGACTTCCTCAAAATGGGTTCAGAAATGGAAAAATGGTCTCACGGTCATGGCTTCGGGATAGAGGCTTCCCACACCAGTTCCATTTCGGATAGAGGATGCACACAGATTCCCAAACACCACATAGGATTTTCATTTCAGAACAGGGGTGAATCCGGCTCTTTCGGAATCAATCACAGGATTCTGGTTCAATATAGAGGTATACACGGGTTTTCTCAGAGCCAGACACAGGCTTTTCAGATCACAGAGATGCACGAAGGTTCTCTGCAGAACTCGGGTCCATCGTACTGCTCAGAGCCCGTACATGCTTAGGCCATCTGATCTAATGAGAGCCGAGGGCCCCTCTCACGGCTCACCCTAGCCATTTTATTTGCATGCACCATGGTTGACACTTGTCACCCTGGGGACTGCATGTGTTCCACCAGCACGCATCCCTTCCTCATGGTTAGGAACTTAGGATAAAACATGAAATGCTCATGCCTTTTTGAAATAATATTAAAATATTATTCCCAAGGCTGAAGCCCACTAGGCTTAACACTTAGCCCATTTTCCCACCTTCCAGCCCCTAATCCCTTGCCTTCTTTTTGGAAGCTCAGTCCCCCTTCACTCATTCATCATGGTTGGTCTACACCTAGCGGTGTTTACAAATTTTTATTAATTTGTTCTACGTGATTACATATACATCAGGATGCTCCTGGCCTTCAACACTTAGGTTCCCTGGCCTAACAAACACATAAGCCACCAACTTATAAAAACTTGGCTCACCAGCCTATAAAACATAATTACAATTCCTTTCAGAACATGATTTACAATAGGGCTCGGCCTTGGGGACACTACACAACAAGCTCCCCACTATTTGTATGTACAATGTACTGTTAACCAATGGAGTGTCCCCACCATCCTCAACTTTGACTTCTGATAGGAAAGGAGTCAGAGTAGACTTGCAGTCTGTCATGTGAAATCTCTCAAGGATATCTCGTGCATACTTGGCCTGAGACAGTTTGATGCCTAATTCATCCTGACTGATCTCGATTCCAAGGAAGAAGTATAGCAGACCCATGTCTGTCATCAAGAACCTATCATGTAGAATATTCTTGACTGCAACAATCACTGAAGTCAAGCACCAATGATCAACAAATCATCAATGTAAAGAACTAGGAGTAGGAGTGATTCAACTGTCCTGAGCATGTAAACATTTGGGTTTGACTTACAACATACAAAGTTCTATGACAACATGTAGGAGTCTATCTTGGCATACCATGCCCTCAGATCCTTCTTGAGGCCATAAAGAGACTTCTTTAGTCGACATACCAAAGATGAATCCTACATAAATCCTTGGAGCTGCTCCATATAGATCTCCTCAGAGAGATTGCCATGAAGAAATGCATTATTCACATCCATTTGATGAACTTCCCATCCCTTGGCTACCGCAATGGCAAGTTCCAAACATATGGAATCCATCTTCGTTAGTGGAGTGAAGGTCTCATCATAGTCAATTCCATGCACCTATTGAAAGCCTTTGGCAACTAGCATGGCTTTATATATGCTAATCTATCCATCTGTTGTGCTCTTGGTCCTGTAGACCCATCTTCACCTGACAAGTTTCCTTCCAGAAGGAAGGGGAACCAGATCCCAAGTCTAGTTCTCGAGGAGGGAGTTGTACTCTTCCTGCATGGCAGATTCCCAAAAGGGATTTCCAGCAGCCTCGCCATAAGATTGTGGATCTGAAGACCAAACCAAGAAAATATGCCTGGGTCGAAATGGTTCAGTGGCAGTGAGTGCAAGAGGAGGCTCCTCGAAATCAGATCGAGTCCTCCTAGTATCAGCTGGATAACCAACAATATCCCCTGCATCTTGAAGAGTAGTCTTGGCCCACTTGGGCATCTGCTCTGGCTCTGCATCTACATCTGCATCTGAATGAAATGACTCTACATCTGACTGTACTGACTCTGTAATATCCCTAGGCCGAACCCAATTGTAATGTAAATGAAAATGTACTTAAGCTGGTGAGTTGTTTGATATAATTTTTTTATGCACCTTTCATAGCATAGTGCGCGCATGTACTGTGTAGTAAAATGAAGAAATGTGCACATTCCAGGATACCACGCGCAACAACTTAAGTGCGTGAGATTTTGAGGCCAGGGAGACTTTGCGTATATGTTGTGTTTTATAGGCTAGTGAGATAGTTATTATAAGCTAGGAGGCTTATGTTTGGATTAGGCAAGAGAGCCTAGATGCTAAAGGAAAATGCGCCTATTTTTGTATATGTCTCATCATTAACATAAAATACATCGCTACACCTAGACCGACCACGATAAAAGAATATGGGGGACTAAACTCCACTAGCTAAGGGAAAGGGGGGGCTAAAATTTAAGGAAAATGGCTAAGTTAGGGAGCTTAAGCTAAAAAGGAATATTATATTAGTATTTCTTAAATATAAAGTATGGATAATTATTTTATCCTAAGTTCCAAAGTTGGGGACAAGTGGGCCAAAGTAACTCCCAACATGACAAGTGTCAAGTTGGGGACATGCATACATATTGTTTGGACTTAGTTCATTTTCGAGCATTCTTTCCATCATTCCTCCCATCATTCAATCATTCATTGAGCCATACCATTAGCATTCACACACTCCTTTAACTATGCTTCGTACCTTCATGTCACTGTACCTGATCCTGTATCCATAGACATACCTGTTTATGTAGCTGGTTAGCTTGGGAGCTGGACTGAAGAAGCGAGTTATCAGGCCCGTGGGATATTGAAGAGGCGGGTTTTTAGGCTTTCGAACAATTCTTCTCTGGGTGAGAGAATTGCTGGGAATTGATTTCCTGAAGGTGCTAAATTGCAGCGATAGGGCTCTGAGACTTCCTGTCCGACCTGTGGCTGAAGCCCAGAAAGGAAGTGGGGCAGCCGAAGGACTGTTGAGCAGAGAAGGGGAACACTTCCTGGGGTGGGACATGCATGTGGGGAATGAGGGACTATAGACTATTAGTTTGAGTTGGCACTTGTGACAGAGTCTTTCCTATTGTTTATGAACCATTAGCTTGGTTAGGAATCCCTTTACCCAGGTGGAGTTTAGTTCCATCTCGGGGGTGACTCACTGTTGAGAGTGATGAGCAATGTGGTCTAAGGCTGGAAGGTTCGTGGAAGGTCTGCACGCAGTTGGTGATATTCTTACCAAGATAAGTGTCAACTGTGTGATAAATTTACATGCTATATTATTATTTATGTGTTTATTTTTATGGGTTTATCCTATGTGTGGTTATACCTGTCTATATATTTATGGGTATTTCCTATATATGTTGCATGTATATGTTTACTTTTATTTCAGTGTGAATCTGTGCATTTACAGAGCTATTTGTTTGTTTACATTATATATATATATATATATATATATATTTCCATAAGAGTTCAATGTGTATATATTTTAATTGCATGCAGTTCAAAAAATTTATGTGGCATATCTTAGTTGGATGCTGGGTATGTTACAGTATGTTCCGCAAAGAGAAAAAAAAGCCTTCTCTCATGTATCGTGGCCCGACCTAGGTGGACAGGTATGTTACAACATGATATAAGAGCTTCAATTTTCAACACTGATCCTGGATGGGCTGAGCAAGTTTGATTTTGTTGGCACAGGGGTAGACCCAGGGTTCAACGCTCAAGAGCGCACCAAAAAAACCCTAACTACTGGCCCTTTCGACAACACCTGCAAAGCAGATGAAGTCTCACTCGAGGTAGAGGAAGGGGTGGTTGCATGAATCATGTGTCTGCAACCTTAGCTGGGACACAGAGCTATGATTATCTTGCTTACAACGCACTTAGCATCAGTTATTTCCTAACATACATTCATTAATACACTTCACAGAAAGCACAGAGCATCGCAGTAATTACTCAGATCTAGCACTTAACAATGATAAACAGGTTATACTCAATGGATTAAGCACTAAGCATCTTATGTATCAGATCTAACATTCATTCATACACCATCAACACAGAGCATAACTAGATATACTCAATCACATCAAGCACTTAACCGAGAGAGATATAACCACGTAAGAACAAAGCACATAGCACCATACACATAGTTACCATGGTTCACCTCCACCCTGGGGCTACGTCCACAAAGTCTTCTTTATATTATCTTGGTCAAGCAGTTACAGCATAGAGCTTCAATGATCCCTACTTTGCATAGGAAAAAAGATCTGCACAGCTCGCTAGATCCTTCTTCCTTGCTCCTCAACATCAAACTATAACAATCTACACTTAGCTCTCCGATCTCATGCACATAGCTCTCTAAGGTACATCCGATCACACAGATCCAAATACTAGCACTAAGCTTTCATTCATACACCACACAAATGTATTACATTACTATCTTCTTATCTTACTATCTATATTGCCTATTTATAGATTACAAAATGGGCCTAAATGTGGGTAAAACCATGGGCCGACATCCCTTTTCTGTTACATCAACCCAAAACCCTAAAAATGGATCTCAAAATAGGTCTTGCTTCCTTATTTTCTACTTCACGTTGTGCTCCTTCCTAAGCAAGTTGTCGCAGTCCCAAAAGTGGTCAAATATGACCAAGTACTCTTCAAAACTTGGTCAAGGGCCAACAGGCCCCCAACACTCACTTGTGAATCATCCCAAGTCACTCTTCTCTAGGTAACTCTACCTTGAAGGCCTTGAGATTCACTCGAGTTGCTTCGACCTGTTTCTTTTCTACTGCTTCTTTCTTGGCAAACTCTTGAATGAGTGCATTACTAACTGGTCCTTCTAGACGCTGCTCTACTGTAATCACAACCTGTTATAGCTCTGTCCCTTGGTTCTCAATCTCTAAGAACAGTTGACATGCCTTATCCTACAAAGGTTGAAGTTGTTGCATCACTTCCATGACCTTGCTATGGATCATATGAATCTGCTGCTGCACGATGCGCTTTTCATGGGACCTCTTCATTTTCTCTATGGCCAGTAGGGCCTTCAACTGCATTTGAAGTCTATCTGCCTGCTGCTTCGCCTCCTGGAGCTGTGACTCTAGTTTATGTAATTCAGGGTTCTCGGATAGGTTCTCATGTATCTGCACACTTATACTACTTAATTGCTTACATTCTTCAGTGAGTTCCTTAATCCTTTCTACTGTACTTTGGGCATTCACTTCCCATTGGTCACATTCATCTTGTGGAGTACTCGGTATAGCTTGGAGCTCTAGTTCTACTACTCTTTGTTGCAGTTGCTGAATGACTTCAGCAAGCTTCATTACTTGGCATTCTATGGGTTCTTCTACCTTCTATTCTAAGCCAGTCACAAAGTGAAATTCTCTATTGACTGCTTCTTCAATCCCGATCTACTTCGCGAGCAACTACTCCTTTTCTTTTTGGATCTTTGCGTGTTCTTTATCATACTTCTCTTGGATGGCCTCCTTCTCTTGTTGTGAAGCTTGGCACTTCTCAATGATTTCCTTGTGTGCATGCTTTAGGGCCTGGGTGGCTTGCACTGTTACTTCTTCTGCTTTTCGAAGGTGTACTTTGACTAGGTCGGCAATCTTGCGAAGTTGAACTGACTCGTCTCCCGCTTCGGGTGTTCCTTCTAGCATAGACACAGTGGAGACTACGCGGTTAGACTGGAGGGCTCGCTGTACTCCTTGGAGCTCGACTTCAATTCTGTCGTACATTGTCTATTTCTTGGTCTCCTGCTTTTCTGTATTTTCTTCTATGGCTTCATTCAAAGTTGTGAGGAGAAAGATAAAGTCATCGGGGTTGAGCGTGGTCTCATTCCTCTTTCCAACATGACTCTTTCTGTCCTTAAGCTAGCAAGTACTTCTCTCACTGATTCTTCTACTGTGCTAATCTCGTTGGACATGTAAGATTGGGATCACTGTCTTGGGTTGTCAATGGACTGTAGATACCATAATTAGATAGAGAGTAAAGCTGGAGTAATCACTGTTTCACAATGCGGTTGTTCTGTCAGCTCAAGTTCTCAATTGGAAAAAGTGTCTTCTAGCCATGGTGTGATGGAATAAGTAAGTA
>JASDQU010104273.1:99344-142463 GCA_032191745.1 Picea mariana
ATCATACATATGAGCTCCAACTCATTGTGAGGCTACAACCTCTGTTTTGCAAGCTGCAACTTGCTGAGAGAACCAACTCTCTATTTTCTCTAGCACCTACTAGAAGGAAGTACCAAATCCCTGGTTTCTCTAGCACCCACTAGAAGGAAGCACCAACTCCCTGGTTTCTATAGCACCCACTAGAAGGAAGCACCAACTCCCTAGTTTCTCTAACACCCACTAGAAGGAAGCAACAACTCCCTAAGTGTTCCAGCACCAATTGGATGGAAGCACTAACTTCCAGTCACACAGGCACCAACCTGTATAACAGAGAACAACAGTTCTCCCTTGCACCACCCTGGTTTCTCTGGCTGCAACCAGATGGAAGCTACAACTCCTTGTGTTCAAGCACCCACTTGAACCTCTAAGGACAACAATCCTCCCTAGCACCTCCCAACCACCTTGAAATATCAATCTTTGCTACTAAAACTTATTACAGTGATATAATGTTCATCAATGACTTACCAGTCTCATCACTGTTCTGCTACATTGCCTTTCTCTGTCTGCCTCACTGTCTTCCTGCACACATGCCTTGCGCTTTCTATTCTTCTACCTTTTATGCTCTGTGCGCCATGTCCATTCAATGCACCATTCCTCTTCTGTGTATTTCAGCTGCTGCACACTACCTCCTTCTACACACCTGAATCACTCTCAACAACAACCCTCATCTCTTCCTTTGTTATGTATTCTTATAGTCTCTGTTCACCTTGTGCATGCTATATGTGCAAATGCTTCTGCATGCTCTTCAACGTGCCACAGTTCTTCTCATCGGATTGTTCACTACCACTCCACTTTTTCTCTTCTTTGCTCGCTCAAGCCTCAAAAAGAAAACTGCATCTCACTTCTGTCTATTCCTCATCTCTGAGTTTTATCTCACTCTGTGCATACTGTTGGTCTCACACTGCGCATACTGTAATTTTCCCTTCTTTACAATTCAACTCATTTTTCATTAAGAACGACCAATCACACACAGTCACTACATGTTTCTTTTATGCACTACAACCCCTTCGGTTACTCCTCAAAACCCTATAACAACGCTTCAACAACTGAAATGCCAACCATACAAGAACCATGATTAGGTTCTACTAACCGAATCGTAACTGAACAATTAATCATGAAGATCAACAATAGCCCTTCAATCAGATGCTCAAATAACTAGCACCGTTGGATTAAATCTGCAGGGTCTTGCGTTTATTTCGCCATTTCACATTTCGACATTTCAACATTTCGACATTCCAACATTCCTGTGTTGTGAGGCATCTCTACTCTCCAAGTTGCGATCTCTGAAATGGAGATTAGCTTCGTGCTATCTCCTCCCTTGAGCCTTCATCGATGTGACCATAGGTTATGACCAGGGGCCAATTCTGAACACTCATTTCACATTTCGTGTTTCATGGATTATGTGAAAAGTCATCTCGACTCTTCATGTCCCAAACTCTGAAATGGAGCTTGTCTCTTTGATCTCTTCTCTATATCTCTTCGACAATGTGACCACCGATGGTGACTAAGCGCTTATCCATAAAGCGCTTTCGCAATTTCACATTTCAGCATTCCTATGATGAAGGGTCTTGACACTCCAAGTTGCAATCACCGAAATGGAGCTTGGTTGCACTAGCTCCTTTCTCCATCTTCCACAGATGTGACCACTGGCTATGACCACAGCCTTATTCTAAAATGCATTTTGGGGTTTTGGCATTTCTGTGATGAAGTGTTTCAACAGTCCAAGTCACGAACCCCGAAATGATCTGAAGGTATTTCAGCGTTTTGCAATTTAGTATTTTGACATTTCGCGATTTTGTATATCGCGAGTTCGAGAGGTTAGGGAACCCTGTTCCTTTGAATTTCCAGTCAGTGAAATGATGATCTTTCACCACGTGTACTATGGACCCAATAGTCCAGATCTTATCGTGATTTCAAAACTTCACGGCTAGGATTATTTCATTATTTTGCATATCATGAGTTAGAGAGGTTAGAGAACTCCTTCCTTTTACCTTTTAGTCAGCGAAATGCCAATCTTTTGCCATGTGTCATCGCTTCAATGGCCAGGATCATTTCACAAATTCATGAGCCTTCGTTGTGCCTGTTTCAGGATTTTGGCGTTTCGCATTTCACAACTTTGGGACTCCTGTGATGAAGAGTCTTGACTCTTGACTCCTCCAACACCTAGTATCTGAAACTTCGAAATGGAGCCTTTGTTGATGTGCATATTTTTGGATTTCGGCATTTCACATTTCACAACTTCGGGACTCCTATGATGAAGAGTCTCGACTCTCGACTCGTCCAACTCCTGGTATCCAAAAATCCGAAATGGAGTCTTTGTTGATGTGCCTGTTTCAGGATTTTGGCATTTCACATTTCACAAATTCGGGACTCCTGTGATGAAGAGTCTTGACTCTTGACTCCTCCAACTCCCGGTATCTGAAACTCCAAAATGGAGTCAGATCAACGGTCCACAATCTTGATGATTCAACAATCATTGGGAAATCTAAATGGGATCCAACGATCACTGTTGCTCTTCACTATTGAAATTGCCATTGCCATGTCATTATCGCTGCGCTACTGATCGTGATCTTTGCCATCAATGACAAACACGCATACTCTGCACTATCTCTTCTGATCTTATTGAGCTTGCTCTGCTGCGTCTTCCAAAATACTTCCGGTGCCTGCCTGACACATTCTTCCTGTACTTAAGCCATCGTCGTTGTTGTACTTGCCATCAATGACAAGAATATGCTGCCTATAAAACATGCCAACATCATGATCGTTGATCTATCCATTAAGGTGAGGTCCAACGGTCTAATGGTAACCCATAACTACTTTTTGATCCATTCGGAGTGACGATCGAATGGGTATATCAGTTCCAACGACTATATTTCTTCGTCATGGTGAAGTACTCTATGTCGTTGTTCTGATATCTTGGCAAAGCTCCAATTCTGAAACTCTTCTTGATGCGAAGTGTCCTCTAGAACCTCCTGTAACCTTACAGTATTATCCCTTTTCTTTCTTAACTTCCTAGCCTTCTTCCCGGTGAGTTTTGTCTCAGTAATGATTTTACCATTCTGATGTTTATCTTCTGTGGTGTTAGTTACTTCGTGCTGTGGAAAATCTTTCCTAGGGTTCCTTGATAATAACTCTTCTGTATCAACAACAAGTAACTCGATCTTCTGCAGATCCTAAAGTGTTCTCTTAGCTTCGCTATCAGAGGTACTAATATTAAATATTTGCGATCTGCTCTTTTGTTTTTCAATCAAGTGCGCAATCCTTCTGGTCATAAAGTATTTTAATTCTTGTTTCTTCTGTTCCAAAACTTTTGCTTCTTCCCTTCGTATGGCCTGTTCTCTGTCAATCCAGGGTTTCCTTATGAGCATGGTAAACGGGGTGATGTCTTCAACAAATTTAATGATCTCAAAGTCTTCCTCTGTTGAAGTTCCATTGACAGTCATAGGTATCCGAGCGATCCTTCCACATAGTTTTACTAGCTTTCTTCTGAAGAAACTTGTTCCTCCTAGGGAAGGGGTCATGACAGGCTTTCCTATAGCTTCCCAAGTTCTTTCCGACATAACTTTTACTTGTGTTTCTTCATCAAGAGTACAATCAATGTCAAAGTCCCCTATTCTTGCTTCGATTTTATCCTTTGATTTGAAGATCTCTGATAACCTAACATGTTGGTGGTCAATCAATGTATCTTTCATCTGTAGTAATATCTTTTTTGATTCTTTCTGGGTTTCTACTATAATCTTGGTCTTTTGATCTCCCTCAGGGTTTGCTTGTTCCATATTCAGCTTCTCAAGCCTAGCAATCATTCTAGGGAAATCCAATACTTCATGGTCCATAGCCTTACAACAAAGGAAACTAGATCTCCTACCAGGGCATTCCTTAGCAAGATGTCCCGATCTTCTGCAACAGAGGGTTAATCCTCTCTTTCTCTTAAATGATCCCCTACTTCTTCTGTACTGCGTACCAGGATCATGGGTTAATCCTCTCTTTCTCTTAAATGATCCCCTACTTCTTCTGTACTGCTCACCAGGATCATGATAGCTAGTCTGAAAAAAACTTTTTCTAGGATCCTGCATCCACTTGTTAGTCCAGACATTCTTTCTATGCATAGGTATAACATATCTATCACTATACTTATCATATCTATTCATATCAAAATTTGTTTCATCTAACAATGCCCTAGTTTTGAAGCTAGGACAAAATCTATCAAACATACCTAGATCCATGCTTTAGAAACAAAAAATTCACTTATCTTACTTCTCCAGAGTACAAAGCTTCCAGCTCTAAGACTTTTAACTATTCTTACCTTTATCGGGGCATAGAGTTTACAGATCTTACCTTTTTCTTACAGATCTGATCTTTTTCTTCGGAGATCTGACTTCTTTTCTTCAGATCTGACCTCTCTTTCTTCAGGTTTGACCTCTTTCTTGTCACAAAGCTTCATAGGTCAAACCAAACACTGCGCACTAGGTAAACATATCTATGCATAGAGATTATTTCACACAAATCTTCTTCTTCTTCAGTTCCCAACAATCACAGTTCCGGTCCCGACAACAAAACCATTTGTTGGCACAGGGGAAGACCTACGGTTCAACGCTCAAGAGCACACCAACAAAACCCTAACTACCAGCCCTTTTGGCAACACCTGTGAAGTAGATGAAGTCTCACCCGAGGTAGAGGCAGGGGTGGTTGCATAACTCACGTGTCTGTAACCTTAGATGGGACATAGATATGTGATTATCTTGCTTACAACACACTTAGCATCAGTTATTTCCTAACATACATTCATTAATACACTTCGCAGAAAGCACAGAGCACTACAGTAATTACTCAGATCTAGCACTTAGCAATGATAAACAGGTTATACTCAATGGATTAAGCACTAATCATCTTATGTATTATATCTAACATTCATTCATACACCATCAACACAGAGCATAACTAGATCTACTCAATTAGATCAAGCACTTAACCGAGAGAGAGATAACCATGTAAGAACAAATCACATAGCACCATACACATAGTTACCATGGTTCACCCCCACCCTGGGGCTACGTCCACAAAGTCTTCTTTATATTATCTTGGTCAAGCAGTTACAACACATAGCTTCAATGATCCCTACTTCGCACAGGACAAAATATCTGCGCAACTCGCTAGATCCTTCTTCCTTGCTCCTCAACATCCAACTATAACAATATGCACTTAGCTTTCCAATCTCATGCACAGAGCTCTCTAAGGTACATCCAATCACACAGATCCAAATACTATCACTAAGCTTTCATTCATACACCACGCAGATGTATTACATTACTATCTCCTTATCTTACTATCTATATTTCCTATTTATAGATTACAAAATGGGCCTAAACGTGGGTAAACCCACAGGCCGACATCCCTTTCCCGTTACATCAACCCAAAACCCTAAAATGGATCTCAAAATAGGGCTTGCTTCCTTATTTTCTGCTTCGTGTTGCGCTCCTTCCTTGGCAAGCTATCACAGTCCAAAAAGTGGTCAAATATGACCAAGTACTCTTCAAAACTTGGTCAAGGGCCAATAGATTTGAAGCAAAATTTCATAGAGGATTGATTTCAAAGTGGCCAAATTTCAAGTCACAGAGCGTCCATGGTAAATTTTAGGAACAATGACGCGGAATTGGGAAAAGCCCCAATTCTTGTTGTTAAATTCATGAGAAAATGAAGAAATTTGGCCAAGTGGTGAGATATTATTGGTTTAATACCTGTTCTACCAAATTCAGACCTGGAATTGGTTGAATTTGAAGTTACAGTGAAGCCATGACAAATGGAGCGAGATTAATAAATAAAATTCTCAATTCGTGAATTGATTTTGGGGAAATTCGTTCCAGAAATGTCAACCCACAACGATTTGTTGTTACAAAGGTTGAATTGGTGTTATCTAGGGTAAAATTGAGAAAATTTCATAAGTTGCCAAATGTCTATGGTAGAAATTGGGAAAAAGTTAAGCAAAAGCCCCAATTTCTACAGCGGAATTCACGGGGAATTGATGTGCATAAAAAATGAATGTGCGCAGGTGGGTGCACCAAAAATGCATGTTGTGCAGTAAAAAGCTTGGGATATGTAAAAATTGGGCACTGCACGAAAAAATGTTAGCGTGTGGGTGCGCACACTAAATTTTAGCACCGCGCGAAAAAAATGTTGGTGTACGGGTGCGCGTGCTAAATTTTGGCGTTGCGCGGAAAAATGTTGGTATGCGGGTGCGCGCGCTAAATTTAGCATTGCGTAGTGCAGATAGAGTGACACATGCATAATAATAGTATGCAGTGTGCATATGCATGATAAGGTGCATGCTGGTACACACACATAATAATGACATGCATGGTGTGCGCAGTATTGGCAGAGTGCATAGGAATTTGGTTGGTGTGCACGCAATATGGGTATATGTTGTCCCGCGATAGTTTAGTTAATGGTGCATGCAGAGTATTGGTGCATAGTGGGGGCATACTAAAATTTGGCATGGTGCAATGCGTAGAGTGAAATGCATGAGGAATACCAATGCGAGATACAAAAATTGCGTGAAACGGGTAATAGTGCAAGAACCAAAATTGTGTGCGGTGGCTATTAGCGTGCGACACAAAAGTAGTGCGCGCAAGTTATTGGTGCGACAGAGAAGTGAGTCATAGTGGTTATAGGTGTAGGAAGCATGATTTAGCTTGGGGTTTTGCTGTGCATGGTAAATATGGGTGTACAGTTTGAAATTTGTGCACGAGAATTCATTTGGATGGTGAAAAACAACGAAAACCAACAATTTTCTACGACGTTTTATGTCATTTGAACATCATCTTTTTGCAACGCATTTTTGAGGCCCTTAAAGAGCGTTTTTAGGTACTCAAAAACCACGAGAACATATAGTACCCTCTATATTTTCAGTTCAAATAAAATATCTCGGAGAGAGATTTCTAATGGTGTAAACCATTCATCAAACAAAGCTTTTATGAGAAAGTTACAACACAAACAATGGAGAGTAAAATTTAAGACCCATCTAACTTCCAAGAGCCATAAATTTCTACTCCAGAATTAGATTGAAGCGCAGGAGAAGTCAATGGAAATGTATTGAACCATAGAAGACATTACAAGAGCTGAATTAAATTTTTGGGCATGTTAAAAATGTTTAATATGGAAAAGAATGTACCTGTAGCATTCCAGACCAAAAACACAAATTGGCCTAGAACTTCAGCAGGATGTAACTAGCAGCCAAGAACCCAGAAAGAGGTGAAAATTGGACAGAGTGTCCAAAATATGTATATGAAGAAACCAAATTGAGATTCTATGAAAACTCCAAAGGAGTAGGTGAAAAATCCATAATTACAGCGCAGAGTTGTGCCAAGTTGAAATGTGAACAGAAAAATTAATGGACAATTTTCAAATAACCATAAATTTTTGCTCAAGACTCGGAATTGAGCATGGGAGTAGGTGTTGGAAAGGTCTTAGACAGTGGAATCTAAATATCCACCAATTTTTTTTATCTGGGAATTCAATTTTTCTTAAATTAGAAGAAAGAGTTATGATATTTTATTGAACCAAAATGGTTCATATTTTCATGAGATTGTTGAGACAATTAGCTTGACAGAGTTTTGTTAGCTGGACATTTTGTAGAGTTAACAAAAACTAGATCAGATCAGGATCAACACAGAGTCCATAGGAATGTAAGAGGTAGATGGGACATACAACCAAGAAGATGAGATCAGAGGGATGGATGTCCATTTGGGCATTGAAGGAACAAACTCCAATGGACATGGAGAAGGAAGGGATGAAAACATGAATATGGTAGAGACCATTAAAAATTTGCAGAAGGATGTCCAAATCCATAAAGATGATAATGAAAGGCTTATGATATCCAAGGAGAAACATGATGACTTCAACATGAAGTTAATGCAGAGCTTGAATGTAATAGAAAAGAAATTGGATAAGGAGAGTGTCTCAAGCAAATCAGGAAGTCATAGGTCTCCTGATGAGAAAAGAAGAACTAGAAGTGTTAGTAGACATAATCGTCACTCCCCAAGGCATTCCAATAAGAGAGCACACAACATATCAAGTCCATCCCCTATCAGGAAGCATAAGAGGTCTGGGGTAGATGAGCTACAAGGATAAATGAACAAAATCAAGCCTCCTACATTTGATGGTGAACACAAGAAGGATGAAGATGCAGAGACATGGTTGGTGGGCATGAAAAAGTATTTTCAATTGCATAATTATTGTTCTCATGTAGAAGGTAGAATTGCCATATATCAACTCAAGGGAAAGGCATCCATGTGGTGGGATCAACTTGTGTAGGTGCAACAAATTAAAGAGAAATATGTTACTTGGAGGGAATTCAAGAAGTATTTTGAGAAGAAATACTTGAATAAGAGATACTATGACAAGAAAATGAAAGAGTTCTTTGAACTCAAGCTTGGGAGTATGACCATAGATGAATATGAGAGAAGGTTTTTAGAATTGCTGAAGTATGTATCTTTCACCAAGGATGAGACAATTAAGATTCAAATGTATTTGAGTGGATTTCCATCATTCATCAGTGAAAAAATACAGTATGATGATCCAAAGACATTGGAGGAGACCATAAGGTGAGATAAATGCCTATATGATCAGAAAAAATCAAGGCCAACTTTCCAAAAAGCTTGGGAAGACAAAAAGAAATTCAATATGGATGAGAGGAAGAAGGGAACCAAGCCACCATTCTCTAGAAATAATACTCAGGGACAACTAAATTCTAGAGAACCCAGAACGATTGAGACAAGAGGTCAAAAGCCAAGGCAACCACCTATTCAATGGTGGGGTTGTAAAGGAGATCATATGTTCAGAGATTGTCCTCACAGAGGTGAAAAAGTGAGGACTGTTCACAATGTACAACAAGCTAAAATAGTGGAGGATATGGGCAGGAATGTACCAAGGATCTATGCAACCCTAGACAACAAGCAATTAAAGTATCAGTCACATATGATTGAAGTGGAAGGTATGATCAACAACCAACCCATTACTATTTTAATTGATTCAGGAGCTAGTCATAGTTATATAGATCCTAAGATGGTGGAAGGTTTGCATTTGCCAAGACACAAGCATGGAAAATATTGGTTGGTACAACTGGCTACCGGGGCCAAAAGAAAAGTGAATGAGATGGTTAAGTCATGTCTTATGGACATGAATGGACTGAACACCATGGCATATTTGAACATCTTGCCTTTAGGTTCTCATGACTGTCTAATTGGGATGGATTGGTTGGACGAGCATCATGCTATCCTAGAATGTCATAACAAGAAATTTAATTTCTTGGATGAGGAAGGGAACCTAAGGAAAGTGCAGGGAATTCCTAGGGCAATAACCATCAGAGAAATTTCAGCATTGCAGCTGAAGAAGTGTTACAGAAAAGAGTGTCAAATATTTGCAGCTAATATGGAAGACACACCTAAAGATAAGGTGCCAAATTTGGAAGATCATGCAGTCCTGGAAGAGTTTGAAGATGTGTTCAAGGAGGTACCGGGACTACCCCCAAAGAGAGATATTGATTTCTCTATAAATTTAATGCCTGGAGCAAATCCAATGTCAAAGAATCCTTATAGAATGAGTACACCAGAGCTGAAGGAGTTGCAAATTCAGCTTGAAGAACTTCTGAAGAAGGGGTGTATACGCCCAAGTGTGTCACCTTGGGGTGCCCCAGTCTTGTTCGTGAAGAAGAAAGATGGGACATTAATATTGTGCATTGATTTCAGACAGCTGAACAAAGTGACCATTAAGAACAAGTATCCTTTGCCAAGGATCGATGATCTCTTTGATCAATTGAAGGATGCCAAGATATTTTCAAAAATAGATCTCAGGTTAGGATACCACCAGGTACGAATAAAGGACGAAGACATCAACAAGACTTCTTTCAAAAGAAGGTATGGTCATTATGAGTTCACAGTGGTGCCATTTGGGTTGTCAAATGCACCAGTTGTTTTCATGTGCTTAATGAATGGTATTTTCCGAGAATATTTAGACAAGTTTGTCATTGTCTTTCTAGATGACATTCTTATATATTCTAAGTCAGAAGAAGAACATGGGCATCATTTAAGGATGGTGTTGCAAGTATTAAGGGAGCATCAGTTGTATGCCAAATTGAGCAAGTGMTCATTTTATCAGAGGCAAATTCATTATTTGGGACATATCATTTCAAAGGATGGGATAGAAGTGGATCCGGAGAAGATAGAAGCCATTAGAGAATGGTCAATGCCAATGAGTGTGATAGAGKTCAGATCATTCATGGGTCTTGCAGGCTACTATAGGAGATTTATTGAAGGATTCTCAAAGATTTCACACCCAATCACTTCCTTACAAAATAAGGGTGTGAAGTTTCAGTGGACATTGGATTGTGAAAAGAGTTTCCAACACTTGAAACAATTATTAACAAGTGCTCCAATACTAAGGATTGCAGACCCAAATGAAGACTTCATTGTATGCACAGATGCATGTAAAAAAGGACTTGGTGGAGTCCTCACTCAAAATAGGTTTGTTATATGTTATGAATCAAGGAAGTTGAAGGAACATGAAAGACACTATGCCACTCATGATTTGGATTTGGCAGCCATAGTGCATGCCTTGAGGAAATGGAGACACTACCTCATGGGGAAAAGGTTTGAGTTGAGGACAGACCATATGGTCTAAAATATTTATTTGATCAACCAACTCTAAATGCTAGGCAAAGCAGATGGTTAGAATTTCTAAGTGAATATGACTTTGATATAAAGCATATCAAGGGGAA
Organism: Picea mariana; assembly: GCA_032191745.1. Classification (NCBI taxonomy): domain Eukaryota; kingdom Viridiplantae; phylum Streptophyta; class Pinopsida; order Pinales; family Pinaceae; genus Picea; species Picea mariana. The sequence continues at coordinate 110,152 of JASDQU010104273.1, forward strand.
AGAGAACAAAGTGGCTGACGCACTCAACAGAAGAGTGCATGAAATGCATGCTACAACCATTAGCATGTACCAATCAAATTTGAAAAATAGAATTATAGAGGCTGCAAAATTAGATTTGCAATACAAGGAATTAGTGGCGAAATTACAACAAGGTAATTTGCAGCATAAAATTGAAGAATACAAGCTAGATAATGATCAAATTCTCATGTACAGGGGCATAATTTATGTACCAAATTTTCAGGAATTGAAAAATCTGATATTGAGAGAAATGCATAATGTACCTTATGCTGGGCACCCAGGTTATCAGAAAACTATTGCAGCTGTTTAGAGACAATATTATTGGCCAGGAATGAATAAATAAGTTTCAGATTTTATTGCCAAATGTTTGGAATGTCAAAAGGTAAAGGCTGAGCATAGACACACAGCTAGTTTTCTACAACCCTTACCCATTCCTAAGTGGAAATGGGAAGTTGTGACAATGGATTTCATTACCAAACTGCCCAGAACAAACACACAACATGATTCTATCATGGTAGTGGTGGATAAGCTTACTAAAGCTGCCCATTTTCTTCCAGTTAAGCTCACTCACAAGGAAACCAACATTGATAATGTTTATATGAGGGAAATTACTAGGTTACATGGAATACCCAAGATAATTGTGTCTGAAAGAGATCCAAAATTTACCTCAAAATTTTGGAAAGGATTATTTAATGGATTTGGAATAGATTTGAATTTTAGTACAACTTATCATTCAGAATCATATGGACAAACAAAGAGGGTGAATCAAGTGATTTAGGATATGTTGAGGATGTATGTGATGGATACACCATCAAAATGGAAAGACTACCTACACTTGGTAGAGTTTTCTTATAACAATGGGTACCAAGCATCTCTAAAGATGAGCCCATTTGAGGCACTTTATGGAAGAAAGTGTAACACACTAGTAAGCTGGGATAACCCAGTAGATAGAGCAGTGGTTGGGCCAGATTTTCTTAGGGAAATGGAGGAGAAAATGATAAAAATAAAGCAAAATTTAAAGGCTGCCCAAGACAGACAGAAAAGCTATGCTGATAAGGGCAGAACTCACAGGGAATTTAAGGTAGGAGACCATGTATTTTTGAAAGTGAAAGCCAACAGAAGTTCCCTGAAGTTGGGAAACTGTTCAAAGTTGGCAGCTTGCTATTGTGGGCCATTTGAAATCCTAGAGAGGATTGATCCAGTGGCTTATATGATTGCATTTCCTGCATCTACATCTGTTCATAATGTATTTCATGTATCATTGCTTAAGAAATATATACCTGATGCTAATCATGTTATTGATTGGAATGTGATTCAGGTGGAGAAAGAAGACGCTTTCCAAGTGCATCTGGTATGCATTCTGGACTAAAAAATCAAACAACTCCGGAATCGAGCCATAGGGCTTGTAAAGGTCCAATGGACCTGGTACGGTCCTTAGGACGCTACTTGGGATCATGAGGATGAAATGTGGGCAAAATTACCACATCTTTTTGAGGATTTTTGAAATTTTTTTGTGTATGAGTACATAATGTACCGAGGACAATGCATAAATAAGGAGAGGGGATTGTAATATCCCTTGGCCGAACCCAATTGTAATGTAAATGAAAATGTACTTAAGCTGGTGAGCTGTTTGATATCATTTTTGTATGAACCTTTCATAGCATAGTGCACACATGTACTATGCAGTAAAATGAGGAAATGTGCACAATCCAGCATACCACTTGCAACAACTTAAGTGCGCACGATTTTGAGGCCAGGGAGCCTTTGTGTATATGTTTTTTTTTATAGGCTGGTGAGCCAATTATTATAAGCTAGGAGGATTATGTTTGTATTAGGCTAGAGAGCCTAGATGCTAAAGGCCAGTGCGCCTACTTTTGTATATATCTCAACATTAATATAAAATACATCACTGCTCGCAGACCAACCATGATAAAAGAGTATGGGGGACTAAACTCCACTAGTTAAGGGTAAGGGGGGGATAAAACTTAAGGAAAAGGGATAAGCTAGGGAGCTTAAGCTAAAAATGAATATTATATTAATATTTCTTAAATATAAAGCATGTGTTATCACATATAGTTTTCAAGGGCAACAGGTTATCCGTTTTCACGGTCTGCATGGGAAGCGTCAAAGGGAAGTGATCAAAACAGTCTATTTACGGGTTCGAAGCAGGCAGGTCCAATCTTTCAGTGGTGGAGATTCCAAGAGCAGTTTAGATCAATGGCTCACAGGCATTCAGAAGTCCAAAATTGTGCAAAGTATAGGGCCAGAGAAAAAGGTCTGAAGTCCCAAGGCCCGGAGCAAGCATGAACCATTGATCTTGAGGGGGACAGGTGGCATCTGATCCTTAGCTCCAGAGGATTTTCCAGGGGGAAAATGAAGTTTGAGTTTTGTTTTCTCGTAGTTCGGAGACCTGAAGAGATCCCAGACGTCGATCTCAGGGGGGGCTACACATCATCATATCTTTAGCTTCAGATAAAAGTGACAGAAGGCAAAGGAGGTTTGAGRTTTGAAAAGTTCGAAGCCCAAGTCGTGAAGCAAGTCTCGATCATCGATTTGAAAAGAGAAGATCCGATCCATTGATCTGAAGAGGGAATATTTGAGACATTGATCGTAAATCCTCRTCCAAGATCATGAGATCGACGAAGACGATCCATTGCGAGGATGCAACATACTTAGGCGATAATTTTCTTGAGTGGTCCCACAATTGAAACCATGGTAAGGAGAAAGTTCTACGTGGCGAAAGGTGGTGGATTGTGGGCCCAAAAGAGGTTTGAAMCCATACCACTTTCAAGAATCCCTGCAATCACATGTTTATATGGTGTCCTATCCAAGATCAACATGTGGCCGCCCCCTGAGCTTTAAGTCTCGTTGCGATCCCGAGAGGAGGAAGTTAATGAAAATAGAGCTGGTGGTTGAAAACTCGACTCACTCCATAAATGAAAGGCATGGAAGGCCCGACCATGAGGATTGAACCGCTAGCCCATGGTACCCTTGTGGACAGATTTTCCTATAGACCCATGCCGATCTGAGCTCATGTCTGACAGAGGGATACATGCACAGTCTGACAGAAGACTGCTTCAAGCAAATCTTTGAATGTAGTGATCAGATTGCACTTCTGAGAGTCAGGCACTGATCTGAGTACAAAAGAGATCAATTTAGATTTTGTAAAGGGGCGTAGTTTTGGCCCAGAACAGGGGGAATCTTTGAGAGCTGTTATGACCGTATTTTTGTTGTAAGCCCGAGGGCTTGGATTGTAAATTGTTATGTTAATGAAGATTTCTTTAAGTTGTTATATCATATCGTCTTCTTAGTTTTCATTTCCTATTTTCATTCTTGTCTGAATGTAATCTCTTTGATTTATGGATTCCTGAGGCGATGGAGGATCTGTTGTTGTCATGCCCATCTTTCATGGTTCAATAGACATTTCTGTTTCTCGTTCTTGTCTGAATGTAATCTCTCTGATTTATGGATTCCTAAGGAAATGGTGGATCTGTTGCCATCATGCCCATCTTTCATGGTTTAGAAGATGTCTTATGTTTTTCTTCTTGTCTGGATTGTTGTAAACCCCCTGATTTCTAGATTCTTGACGCGGTAGAGGATCTGCTATCATCTTGCCCATTTTTTATGGTTTATCATTCAGACACTTTATGCCTTTCTCCTTCCCACCACCATTTAAATCCTTTGTCTGATAGGGAGCTTAAATACCTTCATTGAGTAGACTATTTATGATTCCATAGCCCAATGTCCCATCATTGATCTGCAGTGATCTCCGTTGTCTTTCCTTTCCTTAAAGTCTCGCTGACTCACCCACTCACACTCTTTAAAGCCACAAATATTTTGATGGGTACTGGGCTTATCCTCTTGCATTCAGAGGGTGACTCTCAGTGCTAACATTCATGGTGTTGTTGCCAGGGATGAATTGAAGATATCTTCCCTGGGAAAACGAAAATGAATAGATCCATTTTTAGATGGTAAATTGAAGCTAGACACATTGTTCTGACTACCTATCTTTCACCATGGCGACTCCACTGTTTGAAAATCTATTGGAGACTTTACTGTGAAGAATCTGTTGGTGACTCCAATGAAGGGAGACAAATCAAATGGCTATGGAGGCAATCTTGTCCAAGAGGTTTGCCCCATTCAATTCTTCATCCATAGCTAGTTATCCACATCCCATGCCTCTAGTTGATGAATGACATGACCTGCTGCCGAGATTTTATGAAGGTAAGAATGACATCCCTCTTGGCATGTCATTCAAGACTCCTCCTCTATTTGATCATTATGGAGATAGTGATGAAGATGCTGAGGTGTTTATCGAAGAGAAAAGCATCAACATCCAACCTTCTAATGAAGGTGAAATATTTTACCAAGAGCAACATGACCAAGATAAAGAGCCATCCATTGATATACATGAGGCTATTTCTTGCTAGTAGCTAGCAGATGTTATCAAAGAAAACAAAGGAGAAGTGGATCATCAACCTACATCAACCTTTCTCTCACCTGTGCTTGCCACTAACATTCATCTAGATGTGAGTAGCTGTATAGTAGAGCATATTTTCTTTTATCGAACCATAAAGTTTTATCACCTATTTTATGATCCTATGAGGGAGTACATGGAATTGCATTTTCTCCATGTATTGAAGCCTCCAAGATTTATCTTGCATTCAACACTAGAAGGAGAGCTAAAAAATGTAATCGTTTTGCTGTCACAGTTTCATTATCTTTATTTTATCAGTGACAGAGTAAATAAGTTTTCAGTTAGGATGTTACTTGACTGGCTCTGGTGGAAGTCCACTTTCACCTAAAACTTTGTAAAAATAAGTTAGTCTAGGATTGTACATAAATAATCTCTTTCTGGAGCATGTGTGTTTGTTTTCCTTTTGTAAGTAGAGTAGAGTACATGTCGGCCTTCAACAAAATGTTTTGAGCTAGACTCCATAACCCAACATCTAAGGAACTGTAATTGCTTGTTCTTGGCAGCTTGCAGGGAGCATGCCATCCCCTATGGAGCCAAATGTTATCACATATATTTGTCAAGGGCAGCAGGTCATCCGTTTTCGCGGTCTACATGGGAAGCGTCAAAGGGCAGCGCTCAAAACGGTCTATTTACAGGTTCAAAACAGGTAGGTCCAATCTTTCAGCGATGGAGATTCCAGGAGCAGTTCAGATCAACAGTTCATGGGCATTCAAAAGTCCAAAATTGCGCAAAGTATAGCACCAAAGAAAAAGGTCCAAAGAAAAAGGGATGCAACATACTCAGGCGATATTTTTCTTGAGTAGTCCTACAATTGAAACCATGGTAAGGCGAAAGTGATACGTGGTGAAAGGTGGTGGATTGCGAGCCCAAAAGTGGTCTGAACCCATACCACTTTTGAGTAGCCCCGCAGTCACATGTTTATATGGTGTCCTATCCGAGATCAACACATGGCTTCCCCCTGAGCTTTAAGTCTCATTGTGACACCGAGAGGAGAAAGTTAATGAAAATAGAGCTGGTGGTTGAAACCTTGGCTCACTCCATAAATGAAAGGCATGGAAGGCCCGTCCATGGGGCCTGAACCGTCAGCCCTTGGTACCCCTGTGGATAGATTTTCCTATAGACCCATGCCGATCTGAGCTCACGTATGACAAAAGGATGCATGCACAGTCTGACAGAAGACTACTCCAAGCAAAGCTTTGAATGTAGTCATTAGATCGCACTCCTGAGAGTCGAGCATTGATCTGAGTATAAAAGAGATCAATTTAGATTTTGTAAAGGGGAGTATTTTTGGCCTAGAATGGAGGGAAGCTTTGAGAGATGCTATGACTATATTTTTGTTGTAATCCCGAGGGCCTAGATTGTAAATTGTTATGTTAATGAAGATTCCTTTAAGTTTTTATATCAGATCATCTCCTTAGTTTTCATTTCCATTTCTCGTTCTTGTCTGAATGTAATCTCTTTGATTTATGGATTCTTGGGGCAATGGAGGATTTATTTCCGTCATGCCCATCTTTCATGGTTCAACAAATGTCCTATGTTTTTCTTCTTGTCTTGATCGTTGTAAACCCCTCGATTTCTGGATTACTGAGGTGGTAGAGGATCTGCTATCATCTTGCCCATTTTTTATGGTTTATCATTCAGACACTTTCTGCCTTTCTCTTTCCCACGACCATTTAAATCCTTTTTCTGATAGGGAGCTTAAATGCCTTCATTGAGCAGACTGTTTATGAATCCATAGCCCAATGGCCCATCACTGATCTGCAGTGATCTCTATTGTCTTTCCTTTCCTTAAAGTTTCACTGACTCACCCACTCACACCCTTTTAATCCACAAATATTTTGATGGGTATTGGGCTTATTCTCTTGTAGTCGGAGGGTGACTCTCAGTGTTAACATTCATGGCACCGTTGCCAGGGATGAATTGAAGATATCTTCCCTGGGAGAACAAAAATGAATAGATCTAGTTTTAGATGGTGAACTGAAGCTGGACACATTGTTTTGACTGCCTATCTTTCACCATGGTGACTCCACTATTTGAAAATCTATTGGTGAGTCCACTGTGCAGAATCTATTGGTGAATCCACTGAAGGGAGAAAAATGAAATGGCTATGGAGGCGATCCTAGACAAGAGGTTTTCCCCATTCAATTTTTCATCCATAGCTGGTTATCCACATCCCGTGCCTCTAGTTGATGAATGGAATGACCTGCTACCGAGATTTTATGAAGGTAAGAATGACATCCCTCTTGGCATGTCATTCAAGAATCCTCATCTATTTGATCATTATGGAGACAGTGATGAAGATGCTGAGGTGTTTATCAAAAAGAAAGGCATCAACATCCAACCTTATAATGAAGGTGAAATCATTTACCAAGAGCAGCATGACCAAGATAAAGAGCCATCCATTGATATACATGAGACTATTTCTTGCCAACAACTAGCAGATGTTATCAAAGCAAACAAAGGAGAAGTGGATCAACAACTTGCATCAACCTTTCTCTCACATGTGCTTGCCACTGACATTCAACCAAATGTGAGCAACTATAAAGTGGAGATGGTTTTATTTTATCGACCCAGAAAGTTTTATCACTTATTTTATGATCCCATGAGGGAGTACATGAAATTGCATTTTCTCCATGTATTGAAGCCTCCAAGATTTATCTTGCCTTCAACACTAGAAGGAGAGATGAAAAATGTAATCGTTTTGCTGTCACAGTTTCATTATATTTATTTGATCAGTGACAGAGTAAATAAGTTTTGAGTTAGGAGGTTACTTGACTGGTTCTGGTGGAAGTCCACTTTCACCTAGCACTTTGTAAAAATAAGTTAGTCTAGGATTGTACATAAATAAACTCTTTCTGGAGTAGGTGTGTTTGTTTTCCTTTTGTAAGTAGAGTAGAGTACATGTTGGCCTTCAATGAAATGTTTTGAGCTAGACTCCATAACCCAACAACTAAGGCACTAGAACTGCTTTTCTTGGAAGCTCACAGGGAGCATGCAATCCCCTATTAGCCAAATGTTATCACATATAGTTGTCAAGGGAAACATGTCGTCCATTTTTGCGGTCTCCATGGGAAGCGTCAAAGGGAAACGCTCAAAACGGTCTATTTGCGGGTTCGAAGAAGGTAGGTCCAATCTTTCAGCAGCGAAGATTCCAGGAGAAGGTCAGATCAATGGCTCACGAGAGTTCGAAAGTCCAAAATTGCACAAAGTATAGTTCCAGAGAAAAAGGTCCAAAGTCCCAAGGCTCAGATCAAGCATAACCGTTGATCTTGAGGGGGACATGTGGCATCTCATCCTTAGCTCTGGAGGATTTTCCAGGGGGAAAATGAAGTTTGAGTTTTTCTTTTTCTGGAGTTCGGAGACTCAAAGAGATCCCAACCGTCAATCTCAGGGGGGGCTATGCGTCATCATATCTTTAGCTCTGGATAAAAGTGACAGGAGGCAGAGGAGGTTTGAGGTTTGAAAAGTCCAAATCCCGAGTCGCGAAGCAGGTCTCGGTCATTGATTCGAAAAGGGAAGATCTGATCCATTGATTTGAAGAGGGCAGATTTGAGCCGCTGATCGAAATCCTCATCCAAGATCATGAGATCGACAACCATGGTCCATTGCGGGGACGTAACATACTCAGGTGATAATTTTCTTGAGCGGTCCCACAATTGAAACCATGGTAAGGCGAAATTTCTATGTGGCGAAAGGTGGTGGATTGCGGGCCCAAAAGCGGTCTGAACCCATACAACTTTCGAGTAGCCCTACAATCACATGTTTATATGGTGTCCTATTCAAGATCAACACGTGGCCTCCCCCTAAGATTTAAGTCTCGTTGTGATCCTGAGAGGAGGTAGTTAATCAAAATAGAGTTGGTGGTTGAAACCTCGACTCACTCCATAAATGAAAGGCATGGAAGGCCCGATTGTGGGGACTGAACTGTCAACGCGTGGTACCCCTATGGATAGATTTTTCTGCGGACCCATGCCGATATAAGATCACGTCTGACAGAGGGATACATGCACAGTTTGACAAAAGACTGCTCCAAGCAAATCTTTGAATGTAGTGATCAGATCGCACTCTTGAGAGTCGGGCACTGATCTGAGTATAAAAGAGATCAATTTAGATTTTGTAAAGGGGGGTGGTTTTGGCCTAGACCTGGGGGAAACTTTGAGAGCTACTATGATTGTATTTTTGTTGTAAGCCTGAGGGCCTAGATTGTAAATTGTTATGTTAATGAAGGTTCCTTTAAGTTGTTATATCAGATCATCTTCTTAGTTTTCATTTCCTGTTTTCATTCTTGTCTGAATGTAATATCTCTGATTTATGGATTCCTGAGGCGATGGAGGATCTGTTTCCGTCATGCCCATCTTTCATGGTTCAACAAACATTTCTGTTTCTCGTTCTCGTATGAATGTAATCTCTCTGATTTATAGATTCCTGAGGCGATGGAGGATCTATTGTCGTCATGCCCATATTTCATGGTTCAATAGACATCCTATGTTTTTCTTCTTGTCTGGATTGTTGCAAACCCCCTGATTTCTAGATTCCTGAGGCGATAGATGATCTGCTGTCATCTTGCCCATTTTTTATGGTTTATCATTCAGAAACTTTCTGCCTTTCTCCTTCCCACCACCATTTAAATTCTTTGTATGATAGGGAACTTAAATGCCTTCATTGAGCAGACTGTTTGTGACTCCATAGCCCAATGGCCCATTACTGATCTGCAGTGATATTCATTGTATTTCCTTTCCTTAAAGTCTCGCTAACTCACCCACTCACACCCTTTTAATCCATAAATATTTTGATGGGTACTGGGCTTATCCTCTTGCAGTTGGAGGGTGACTCTCAGTGCTAATAGTATGGATAATTATTTTATCCTAAGTTCCAAAGTTGGGGGCAAGTGGGCCAAAGTAACTCCCAACATGACAAGTGTCAAGTTGGGGACATGAATACATATTGTTTGGACTTAGTTCATTTTCGAGCATTCTTTCCATCATTCCTCCCATCATTCAGCCATCCATTGAGCCATACCATGAGCATTCACACACTCCTTGAGCTATCTTCTGTACCTTCATGTCATTGTACCTAATCCTATATCCATATCCATACTTGTTTGTGTAGCTGGACTGAAAAAGCTGGTTGTCATGCCCATGGGATATTGAAGAGGCGGGTTGTCAAGCCCGTGAGAAATTCCTCTCTGGGTGAGAGAATTGTTGGGAATTGATTTCTTGAAGATGCTCAACTGTAGCTACAGGGCTCTTAGACTTTCTGTCCGACCTGTTGCTGAAGCCCAGAAAGGAAGTGGGGCAGCTGAAGGACTGTTGAGTAGAGAAGGGGCACACTTCCTGGGGTGGGACAAGCATGTGGGGAATGAGGGACTATAAATTGTTAGTTTGAGTTGGCACCTGTGACAGAGTCTTTCCTGTTGTCTATGAACCATTAGCTTGGTTAGGAATCCCTTTACTCGGGTGGAGTTTAGTCCCAGCTCGGGGGTGACTCACTACTGAGAGTGATGAGCAATGTGGTCTAAGGCTGGGAGGTTCATGGAAGGTCTGCACGCAGTTGGTGATATTGTTACCAAGATAAGTGTCAACTGTGTGATAAATTTACATACTGCATTATTATTTACATGTCTAATTTTATGGGTTTATCCTATGTGTGGTTATAACTGTCTATATATTTATGGGCATTTCCTGTATATGCTGCATGTATACGTTTACTGTTATTTCAGTGTGAATCCATGCATTTATAGATGTATTTGCCTGTTTACGTTATATATATATATATATATATATATATATATATTTACGCAAAAGTTCTATGTGTATATATTTTAATTGCATGTAGTTTGAAAAATTTATGTGGCATAGCTTAGTTGGATGATGGGTATGTTACAGTATGTTCCGCAGAGAGAAAAAAAATGTTCTCTCGTGTATCGTGGCCTGACTTGGGTGGTTGGGGATGTTACAGACTCTGTATATGGATCATCTGAATCCTCTGAATCAAAACTCTCATATGAAGAAGATTCAACATGTGCATGCTCATCATCTCTGACAGTTGGAAGAACAAAGGTGTCTGCATGCGGCTGCTGAGGTACATGCGAGACACTTTCCTCAAATTGGACACTTCTCTCAATGATGAGCCGGTCTGAGGAAAGATCAATAAGTCTGTATCCCTTCACACCATCGGGGTATCCAATAAATATACAATCTATGCTTTGTGGATCAAGTGCCTTCCTCTTTTCAGAGAGAATCTGGTCCCATGCATGTGAACCGAAAATACAAAAGTGAGTCACTTCTGGTTTGAGGTCATTCCAAGCCTTGTAGGGGGTCTTATCCTTGACATATATTTTGGGATATCTATTTTGGATGTAGGTTGCACAATAAAGTGCTTCGACCCATAATATCTGTGGAAGTGACTTTGCATGTAGCATGCAAGATGCCATCTCTTTTAGAGATCTATTTTTTCGCTCAACAACTCCATTTTGCTGCAGAGTATAGGGAATTGTGTGCTGTAACTGAATCCATGCCTCATGAAAAATATTCTGGATATTATGGTTGACATACTCTCCCCCGTTATCATTTCAAAGGATTTTGATTTTCTTTCCTGACCGTGTCTCAACCATGGATTTTAAATCTTTGAGGTATTGAAAGACCTCTGATTTTTTCTTGAGAAATAAAATCCATGTGAAGTGTGAGAAATCATCAAAAAAAATGAGCACATACCTTGCTTTGTTGATTGATAGATGCAGAAAAGGGCCCATAAGGTCACTATGGATCAGATCTAAAGGAGAGGAATCTCTCTGAGTCTTTCCTTTGTCGAATTTCTCTTGAGGGTGTTTTCCAATAACACATCCCTCATAGATTCCTTAGAAATGGATGTCTGGTAGACCATCAAATAATCCTTGCTTTCTAAGATGTTGCATATATCTGAAATTAAAATGCTCGAACCTTTTGTGCCATATCCTACTGCTTTCATCAATATGGGTAAGCAGTAAAGAAAAATCTGGTTCAATAAATTCAAAAAATGAGTAAAGCCTAGATTGATGATTTACCTCATCGATAACAACCTTTGAATTGGTTTGCATGTCATCAATATTCACTACATCAGGTGTGAATATGAATTTATTTCCAGTGCCGAAATTTGCCATCTAATACATGGAGAGAATATTGATGGAAACTTTGGGAACATGCAACACATTCTTGAAGCTTCTGTTTGTGAGTTCAATCCTTCCTTTTCCGGTGACCTCAACTGGAGAGTTGTCCCCCATTAGAATAGAAGGACCTTTGCATGCATCCAATGAATAATAGACCTCTTTTTTGGAAACCATATGGTGTGATGCTCCTGAATCTATGATCCAAGCATCGAGAGATGAGTTGATGGCAACCAAGACATGGCTAGAATTGTCTTTCTTGGTATTTTGATCTTCTGGCTTCTTCTTCTTGGCACCCTTGGGGATGTGATCTCCAAGGTTGGTTTTCTAAAGTATTTGAGTAATTATATATATCTGTTTCTGCATGCAAGCACATTCTGGATGGAATCCTTTATGGAAATATTTTCATTTCTCCCCTTTCCACCTTTGGATCTTGAGGCATCGTTGAAGGATATTGAGTACCCTTCCTTCTTCGGATTTGCATGAGCTTTCCTTCTATTTTTATATTTAGATTTATGATATTGATGACCACTTCCATCTTCCATAGTAAGAGCATGCACCTTTGGGCCTTTGATTTTTCCCATGTTGATGAGCTTGGTCTACTCTTGTGCCAGAGATTCGATAAATTCCTCAAGAGAAGGCATCTTCCAGGTGGCTCCAGAGGCGAATATGACTTAGTGGAATGTGGATACAAACAATGATAATTTAGGACCAAGCTTGGCGATAATGGTGAGAACCATTTGTTTCTCCTCATATTTATCAACCTCGCAAGCCTTGAGTTGCGACAGTAAATCCTTATTTTCTAAAGAAATCTTGGATATTGTCGAAGCTTTTTGGATCCAATGTGAGAAATTCCACCTCAATCATGTGACCCCTCATCTCATATTGTTTACCAAATAGCCCTTCCATGGTGGTCCAAGATTCATTGGGGGTTTTACAAGAAGATATGTGAAAGAGGAGATAAAGAGAAATGACATTGCAAATTGTTCTGAATGCTTCATCCATTCGATTTAGATACTTGGATTTTTCTATGGCTGATGTTGGTTCTGTCTCTGTGTTCATGGTTAAACTGTAAAATCCTCTACTTCTAAGATGCATTATCATCTTATCCTTCCATGCAAATAAGTTGTAAGGTGTAAGAATTAATTCTTTTGGGAATTCCATTTTTTCGCTGTCTTCAATCTTCAATATCTACAAAAAATAATTTGGTGTGGATTTTCCTTAGTAGTCCGTCGGCTCTGATACCATGTAAATGTGTTGAACCTACACATAATAGATCTAGCTAGGAATATACATAAACATTTGCAGAGAAAATAGAAGAAAAGAGAAACACGAGATAAAAGAATGGAAGAATTCTCATTAACCAAATGAATGAATGATAATTTACACATGAAATACTTTGTATAACTCAACCAAGGCGTGTTGTAGGAGAATTCGAAGTGCCATAGTGGTGGTCTAGAGTGATCTGGGCACACACTAGCAGTTACAAGAGTAAACTTCCACCTAGTATAGTCTCTCGAGCAGTTACAGGAGTGAACTGCCACCTAGTTGAGTTAACTAGTCTATCAATCTTCAATTAACTGACTGAAACATAGTGAAGTGAGGAGGAGATTAGGGAATCATGGGTAATGCACTAGTCTGGTGATGATCCCAAGGACAATGTGCATTAGCTGGTGATGATCCCAATGCTGCATGGTGATAATCCCAATGTAGCATCTAGACTCCACTCAACTGATCAAACTGAAGTGAGAACGGAAGAGAATATTCTCCCTAGAGGAATATTCTTCCTAAAATATAGGAAACTGAATAATGAGTAATAAACATAGGAAAAACCTTAGGAAAAAGAAATCCTAGGTGTGTGTGAAGTAACTCCAACACCGCCATGGAGGGTTTCTTGGGTATGCAAGAGCGATTTTCCTCAAGAGAGACAACTCGAGACCCAACTTGCTATACTCAGACCTCGTCCAAACATGCACTGGAAAATGATCAAGAGCAGCCTGCTCTGATACCACTGATCCATATTATTTTTGGCACGAAATGAAAGAGGAGATATAATAAATAATTTTACATAGATGTATCAATAATATAATAGAGATATATTAGAGATATAACCATAAACACAAAGATACAGTAATACACAATTTCTATTAATGAGCGAAATGTACAAAACTGTAGAAATAAAGAGTGAAAGACTCACTAGAATGGTGACAACTTATCTTTGAGAAGAGATGTGACAGATACACTCTTTCACAAGAAGATTGAGTCAAATTTTTGTATTTTGGCCATAACTGGAGCATATTAAGTCAGATTTGAATGAATCTTATGGGTTTTGTCAGAGACGATTTCTACGAAAGTGCCAGAGAAGGCCCTTGTCCATTTCTGCTTGGATTTATCAGAAATGGTGAAATAGTGGTTTTTAAATATCTGGGTCTAGATCATTGGAAGAGGTCTAGATTAAGCTGAAATTCATTGAGAGTGTCTAGAAAGTAGACACACAAATAACCCATGGACGAACTAAATAAATCCTAAGGGGATTGGAATGGGGTTGCTGAAATAGGCTAAAATCCATTATTCTGGGCCACTTTTTTGGGATTTTTGAGATTTTCAGTGGAAGAAAAGTGACCCCCGATCATGAAACTGGAATTTTTTATTTACTCAACATTTAGTGAAAATATTACACAAGTGCACAGATTGAGAGATAGCCAGTTTTGCTAAAAATTCTAACTTTGGAAAAAGAGTTGAAAAAAGGGCAAAGTTATCATTTGCAGATTGCTGTAGTTTTTTACTGGAGAATCAGATTGAAAATATGAGAATTTGTATGAATTCCTTGTCATTTTTATTATCTACACCTCATAATTTTTTTTATCTAGTTCATGACATGTTTTCTTTTGTAGTTGACTGAAGTTGGCATTTCAATAAAATTTCACCAGTGGAGAAAATACACAAATGGGGGTGACCTGGGGCAAGAGTATAGTCGTTGGAAAGATGATTAGGAGGAGAATGACTTGGAATTATTCTAATTTGGATAAATGTGATATAATTCTTCATGAACGGAGCAAAAAAAGTATATGTAAATTTAATTGGCAATTTCTTATGATATGTATAATTCTAACAAAATGGTTGCTTGTAGATTTGATAGAATTAGAGGTATAATAAGATCAATTCAAGACTAGGATAATATATTAGAGTCATGGAAGCATGAAAAATCCTATAGAAGTTGGATGAGACAATAAAGAGCTACAAGGAAAGTAATGAAAAGTGGATAAAGAACTCGAGAAGAGTAGAACAAAGGGATTATTATTTAGCTGCTACTGAGTGTGAATAAATTGAAGGTACAACAAAGGAAATAATTCTCACATAGGATATGAATCTAGTAGTTTAATAATGTAATTGATGGGAATATAAAGAAAAAGTAAGGCTTCATAGCCTTGAAGGTAGAGATGTGTAGACAATTTCAAGCTTGATGTGGAAGAAAACAAAGAGCTTAAGAGGTTGTGTGTGAATAATCTATATGTGTCAAACATAGGAGTTCCAGGGAAGGATTTGTTAGATATGACTTAGATACTTGTCTAAAAGTACTCAATGAAAGAAATCCACTTATGATATCAGATCTCACAGTGCAAGCATGATGCCAATGCAGAGAAATTGGAGATAGAAAAATGAATTCTCTTTCAGTTGAAAAGTGCCACTGAATGAAAATAGACTTCCATTGGGAATGGTATGAAGTGTGAAAGGTATTGTTTTTCAGGGAAATTGTTAATGAAGTAACCTAATGGAAAAATAGGAGTAAAAATACTTGATTCAATAATGTTGTGGTAGTAAAGTGATGGAATGTTCTAAGCTGCTTCATTCCAAGGTGTTGGAATGTTTCATAAAGCTAAATTTTGGATATGACTGACTAAGAGAAACCGTTGCCAATAAGAACACATTGATTGGATTGTAGAATGGCCAAGTGGAACTTGGATGGAAAGTGTTCATATGATGGAATAATAGTACAAATTAGCATAATGAGAGCACACAGGGCAACAAGGATATGAATAAAATCCAGGAAAATTAGCTACAAAATAAATAAATAAACAAATAAGTGAATTGAAACATAAATGCACTAGAGTGCATGATTTGTACAATGAAGTTAGAATGCATCATGCATTAGTAGGCATGCTGATAGGCCATGCTTGGTGCATATAGATGTGCATTATGCATATGTATATTCTTGGATATGCATATGGAATGCTTGATAACTTAGACTAGTTGTTTTTATATACACACAATAATTATGTTATAGCAATTGAGTATGACTAATTATGGATTATGGATTATGTATTTAGGAAAAATAATATAGCATGGTTAAAGATGTGGATGTTGATATTGTTTCTTATGACTTCCATCTATGTGAAGACCCATGAGGGTGGTACAAATGGTAATGGACAGGATGGAAGAGAAATCTTGCGAGCTTTTACAAATACCAGCTGATCATATAACATCAAGTAGGTTGATAAAAACCATGCAGTTATGAATTTAGTATTTTTTGATGCATAGATTTTGAAGGGAATTGAAGTAAGAATTCCCTCACTTAATTTTTCAATACTTAAATTGATATGTAATTTCCAAAGGCCTAGAGTATATAAATGTTGTTGATGCTAGAATGCATTTAGATAAAATGTTAGTTGCATATTTTGTTATGATTGGTTATGAGATCATAACCAAGTCAAGTTAGGAGACATACTATTGATATAACAATACATATCCATCGATCTAGTCATGTGTGAGACCATGAGATGGTTGGATAAGGAAGGGTTATAGCGCTATGCGAGTGCTCAATGATATCAACTATATAGCTGATGTTTGGACTGCAACCTCTTTTCCGACACTAAAGAGCACTTAAGAATTATATTCTTGGTGTTGTGTTTGGGTTGAAAAGGAAGGTATCCAAATAGTCAGGCAAGCAATAGGAAGTTTGTGGATGATGTGTTGAGGCGTTGGCCAGACCTTCCAACTCACCTTGGTGAATGCATGACATAGTTATGTGGTTATTATGTAGTCAATGCATGGATGCATTGTGTAAATGTGGCCATGGGTATTGGTACATCGATTGTTATTTCAATTTGGTAATTATTTGTTGCATTATGAAAATCTTATGGTGCTGAAAATGCATAGTGATGGATAGCTGCATTATATTTAATAAGAATACTAGCTAAAGGTGATTGAATTGTTGTTTGTTACAATGTTGAGATCACGTTTTGGAACTATTAAAAATGTTACAAGTGGTTTTACAAGAATTATTGAATGCATTTGGTGAATGCATGTATATATTATATAACATAGAAATGATTATGTTAATAGCAGAAATGATGTGAGTATTGCTAACTCATGAAGTTGAAAACACTTCAGGCACTATTAGATATTGCAATAAGAAAGTTTCAGGTTAAAGTAGCTACATAATGATAAATTATAGAAAATCTCTATTGGGGGGACAAAGTAATAAAAATATTTCTGGATAGAAGAAAGAAGAGACGGGTTGATAATACATGTGTATGTAATGATGGGTTCATTCCATTCAATATTTGAATTCCATTTAATGTCAAGAATTGATGGAAGTAATTGAATTGTAGTAGCAAACAATTCTGAGATCACTTGTTTCCATGAATATATATATATATATATATATATATATATATATATATATATCTTGTACATGAGATATTGACAGTTTGTTTGGTTGAGTGTAAATTGAGGAAATTGCAGGTAGAATGGTTTTGGATATGGCAGGGATGTAAGCCCATAAGGAAGACTGATATATGCAACTGCAAAGCCAAACATTATGAGCAAAAAATTCATGCATGGGAATTTTATTTCATGTATATAAAAATATTTGAGAAATTAAAAATTCTTATGATATGATAACAATTGGTTTGGTTGATTGAAGGCCGAGAAAATTGTAGGAATAATGGTATTGGGTATGGCATTTCTATATGCCATAATGAATATTGATTCCTGCAACTGCAAGAGCCAAACGAATTATGAGCATAAAGCTCATAATTGGAAAATTTTGTTTTCCTGTATAAAAAAGATTTGACATTTATGATTGAAAATTGTTATAATGATATCTCATGATGACTGTATGTGTATAATACATATGAGATGTTGGATATGCAAGAGGGAAGCTCGGGAAAAGGGCACTAGAAGGAAATCAAGCTCAACGATGAAGGCATGGAATGAAGAAAGTCCAATGGACTTATTGCAACTGGAGTTCTGGAAGCCGTAACTCTGAAACTTCCTGGCTGAGTGCACTGGAGCCCTTAAGAGAAGCGGAATAGCCCGAGGGACTGTAGGGCAGAGAAAAGGGTTCATTTATTTGGGTTGTGCAGGCTGAGAGGGAAGGAGAGCTTGCTGGTTGGAATTGCTGCCAGAAATATAAATTATGAAGATCATTATACATGTTTTGGGTCAGAATGCCTATGTATACATGTTTAATTTTAGGCCAGAGTGATTATGTATATAAGAGTTGGCTGGACTACCTCCATCGATTAAGGCCAGAGGTTCTAGATTTGTAATGTTAATAAGATTGGAATGGTGTTGTGCACTAAGGACAATGCCAAAATAAGGGGAGGGGGATGTAACACCCCGATTTTAACCCTTATGAACTATAATGTATTATGTAATTGTGACTTAGGCTGGTGCGCCGGTAAAGTTGAAAACGGGACAAAGTGCCTAGGAAATGTAATACATATATATACATTAATAAAAAAATACACCACTGGTTGCAAGAAGGACAAGGACAAAAGAGATAGGGGGCTATGATTCCACGAGAGAGGGGACTTAAGGGGATAAGTCTTTTTATTATATTTTATTTACCCATAATTGATTTTATGCAGAAAAAGGGGTTACATGAGCTTCTTTTGAAGAAGGCCATGTGGTTCTTGTTTTCATGTAATTATATAAACCTTGCCTGTGGGATGCTTGGGGGTTTCTCTTGGTTAATCATTGCATTTTAGAATTCCTCATTTCACTCATACTGAATTCATGTGCTCTTGTGGGGGAGCATGGAAATGAATGGATGGAGGAGGAGAGACATTGATAGATGGCTATAATAAATTACTGATCATTTTAGGAGGTAATGGATGCATGAGTGCATGAGATTGATGGTAGTTCGGAGAGAACTCTCCACAACTGAGAATCCTTGGAGTTTCCAGTAGGGAGATTTCCTGACCAGTAGCACTGGAGCCCAGGAGAGAAATGGAACAACCTAAGGGACTGCATGGCAAAGAAAGGTGTTCATTTCTTTGGGTTGAGTAGGGTGAGGGGGAAAGAGAGCTAGAAATTTGGATTTGCTGTGTGGTTAGAAAACCTGAGAGCTAGTTATCCAACTGTTGTGTGTTTTAGATTTGGCCTAGGACCCATCCTTGTGGATTCATAGCCCTGGATCGGGGGTGAACTACTATTGAGAGTAAATGAACAACATTGTCAATGGTTGGGAGGAACATCCTTGGTCTGCAACCAATTGGTGAATGTTTACTTGAAATATAAGTGCTCTCAGTGTTTTCTGTACCATGTATTTCCTGGTGTGTATTTAATTATGTATGAGATGTATTTCTGTGTGCATGCTTGCTAGTTATTTGCTGTGCATGTCACTTTGTTTATTTATTTTATTCTATAGCATGGATCTTAATTAATGCATGTGAGTCTTTCATGTTTGATTTTAGATTAATTATTTTCAGAATTCAAAATTTGTTCAGAAGTGAGATTTTGAGGTAGTGTGCCCATCTTGTGGGTGGCTGGGTATGTTACATATATCCTATAGAGATGACCCCCCTAAGTAACAATGACACTATGGGGTCAAGACTCATAAATAGAATGGCACTTACACATATATGGATGACCCAAAAGAACATCACAGACATCCAACGAGGTAACATCCCATAATACCTCATCCTTGAAGTGATGTATGCCATATGACAATTGACATTGCTGGCAGACACAAAGATCTTGTCCCTAGCGAAGCCATTGAATGTTGTATGGTTGCAGGTGTGATGTTGTCGACAATCCCAACTATTTGATGACCTATGCTGAGATGAGGTTCTTCTGGCTTCCGCTATCAACAATAAAATGCAGCGGGGTCCCCTTCACCTACATCTGTGAATGAAAAATGCGCTCCCTCTTTTCAAGATCTGTTGGTTCTTCTAGTTGAATTGTTGTGGTCACGACAATAGTAGTGGGGTCTGTGTCGATGATCTATATTATCCCATTATTTTCTGAATCAGATTCCGAATCAGGGTTCAACTCATTTTCTTTGATCTCGACCACCAATGACTATTTTGAGCGACATTCATTAGTGTTGTGCCAGGGGATTTTGTGGAAATTGCACCACTTTCTAGTGTCCTTCTTCGTCTTTCTGTTACCCTTTTTTCCTATGGCTTGGATTGGTTTTCTGGTGGCTGGTTGTTCAGGCCGTCTTTACCATACTTTGGTTGTTGTGTATTTGCAGACCCTAACTCCCATTTGTTCTGGCGCCTAAATTTCTGCTCTATTTTGACAACATATTGATAGGCAGATCCCAGTGATGAGATGTCTAGAAAATCCATTTCGGTTTGGATGTACCTATGCAGAGCCCCACGGTATTTCAAAACCAGATGCAGCTCAAAGTATTTGATACGCATATTGGTGTGTAAGGTATGGAAAGTATTTGTGAACTCCGACACTGTTTGGACTCTCTCTTGCTGCAGTGTAGTCCATCTTATGTACTAGTCATCATAGTTACCAATAGGGTAATATTGTTCCTTGACCGCATCCACAAAAAAATCCCAAGTGGGCTCGACCCCATATATTCCAAACTCATCTTTGGAATTTTTCTCCCCAATAAGTTTCCCACCAATGTTTGACATGGGGGAGATCATTATGGAATGTGAAGGTTATATTTTAACTTTCAGAAACATTGTGAATAGAGAAATAACCCTCTATTAGATTTAACCATTTTTCTAGGGCATCCGCATCTGTCTGACCTTCAAGTATGAGAATATCAAAATTAACTTGTACATTGAAAGGAGAGGTGCCTCCAAAGTGATCTCTTGATGAATATGCCCCTGTTGTTATCGATAGGAGTTGACAGATATGGGAAACATTCTCCATCATTTCGTCCCTCTATCGCATGAGAGCTTTCCCAAGCAACAAATTAATAGAATCTTCTGCTCTATCGTCTTTCTTTTCTTTCTCCATGGAGGGTTTCTTGGGCATGAGAGAGAGATTTTCCTCAAGAGATACAAGCTCGAGACCCAACTTGCTATACTCGGACCTCGTCGGGGACATGCACTAAAAAATGACTAAGACCAACCTGCTCTGATACCACTGAGCCAGATTATTTTTGGCACGAAATGAAAGCATATATATAATAAAGAATTGTATAGAGATGTATCAATAGTATAATAGAGATATATCGGAGATATAACCATAAACACAAAGATACAATAATACACAATTTCTATTAATGAGCGAAATGTACAAACCTATAGAAATACATAGTGATATTCGCTAGAATGGTGGCAACTTATCTTTCAGAAGAGATGTGACGACTACACTCATTTGAAAGAAAATGATCTTATAATGAGGCTACAAATACCTTTTTAACATAAAGAAAATAAAAAACCCCAACCTTAGAAGATGAAAAGCCAATAGTTTTGTGGACCCCGCTTTTGGTAGTTTGGTGTATCAACTTCTCGGGGGTGTAACTTTGGCATACGATCTTCGTTTGGGGCACTTGATAGCTCTTTGGAAAGGTATCTATGAGGAGTTTCATTTTGTGGGTTCAATGAGGATGAGAGCCTTTGGATCTCATTGAAATTCCTGATCGTGAAAAAATGTCGTGTAGGCCCTTAAAATGGCCCCAGAAGTTTAGGACCTGAAAAACTACTAAAAATAGTGAATTTCCAACAAACTTTTTTGAGCAAGTTGGAATAGGTGGGTGGCCAACGATATCAACCTGGATTAATCCTCCCTCCTTAGAAAGCAATGGTATCCACTATGTTGAGTTCCCTAGGGAGAGGGGAAAGCGTTAGCTGAATCTAAATCTTGGTGATGTGGTTGCCTTGCTGGAGAAGTTATGTTGCTTAGCTTTTTGAAGACTATCAGGAACCTATTGTTGGTGAGGTTGAATCTGTTCAACCAACCTGTTGTATCTTGGCTTGACTAGGGCATTGTGTAGGTACCATTGTAGGTGAAGAAACAATATCTTCTTTCTCTTCTACAATATGATTTTGTTGGAAAGAAAGGTATCGGGCCAAGGATGCAGTGGTTGTAGTGTCCTTCTGCTCACCTTTTGAATAGATTGTGAAGATGATGAATTTTGCAGTATGAGAGATTACCTTGTGGCACTATTTTGGTGGGACAGTAGTCGGAACTACCTCTGATATTCTGCAAAGATGATCCCCCAAAGTAACAATGACGCTACAAGGTTGAGACTCATAAATAACATGACGCTTCCACATATATGGCTAGCCCAAATGAACATTAGAGACATCCTGTGAGGAAACATCACATAATACCTCATCCTTGAAGGGATGGATGCCATATTTCAATCAACACTTCTATATGACACGAAGATCTCATCCCTGGCGAAGCCACCCGATGTTGTATGGTTGTGGGTGTGATGTTGTCGACAATCCCAACTGTTTGACGACCTCTGCTGAGATGAGGTTATTCTGGCTTCCACTATCAACAATAAAATGCAGCGGGGTCCCCTTGTATGTGTTATGTGTTAAAATTTTTTCTACCTCGAGAAACGTGAAACCTACCTCGGGAAACCTATCATGTATTTAGGTGGTTTTTTCAACACATGGTTTTTTGTTGATGGTTTTCTATTTTTGGTTAAGGAATTAGGGTTTTGGACTAATCCAGGTCACTGGGTTAGGGTTTTGGATGCCACTGGCTCCTATATCTATATTGTATTGTAAGCAATGTAACACAATGAATGAATATAGAATATGCTGGTTTTCCCGGTTTGGGTTTCCAGGGGAAAAATCTCTGTGTAATGTTTGTATTTGCCATTGTATATTTTATGTTCTTTTTTGAATATCTGTTTGCAGTAGATATTGTACAAGGTTAGTATTTACACCCTTCACCCACATATATAAATGAAAAAGGTGATCCCCATCTTCAGGATATGTTGGTTCTTCTAGTTGAATTGTTGCGATCATGACAGTAACAGTGGGGTCTGCGTCAATAATCTGTCTTCTCCCATTATTTTTTGAATCAGATTCTGAATTAGGGTTTAGATCCTTTTCTTTGATCTCGACCACCAATTATGTTTTGAGTGACATTTATTAGTGTTGTGTCAGGGGATTTTGTGGAAATTGCACCACTTTCCAGTGTCCTTTGTCTTTCTGTTACCCTTATTTTCCTGTGTCTTGGACTAGTTTTCTAGAGGTTGGTTGTTAGGTCCATCTTTACCATACTTTGGTTGTTTCTGATTTGGAGGCTTGAACTCCCATTTGTTCTGGTGTCTAAATTTATGCTCGATTTTGACAGCATATCGATAGGCAGATTCCAGTGATGAGATGTCCAAAAAATCCATTTCGGTTTGGATGTACCTATGTAGAGCCCCGTGGTATTTCAGAACTAGATGATGCTCAGAGTCTATGATACCCATCTTGGTGCATAAGGTATGGAAAGTATTTTTGAACTCCGACACTATTTGGACCCTCTCTTGCTGTAGTTTGGTCCATCTCATGTACTGGTCATCATAGTTACCAACAGGGTAATATTTTTCCTTGACCATTGTTGCGCCTCTTTCGTCACCTTGGTGAGAAGAATAGAGGTGCTTGCAATCTTTGCTGGGTCTACTGAGTAGGATAGCTATAGAGAAAAGATTTAGAGAAAGAAAACAAAACTACAATTAAGAATTAAACTAAGAGATGCAATAAAAACAAAATTCATGAGCATAGGGACATAGAAACAAAAAGAACCAAAAAACCCATGTCACCAATGTTTGAGGCTGATCTATTGATGAAAACAAAGCACCAAGAAGAAAGGGGACTATGAGTCCCTTCTTCCTCCAAGGGAAGGATCTTGGACCCTCACTAGCTAGCTCTTCTTACAACAAAGAAAATGGAAAATGGTGATGAAAGAACTCTTTTACAAATCCACTCAATGGTGAGGTGGATTGTCCAATGTAATGGTGCCAAAATGCTCTTGTCAAGGATGGAGTCCTTAAAACAATATAGGCAACATAACATTACTTTGAATTCCTTGAGAAAATGAGGTGCATTCATGGCTTTTTATAGCATTGCTTTGGGTTATTGTTTAACTACTTTGTAGTGTGAAAAGAGGCCATTTAGGGCATTATTAGGTCTTTGACCAGCCCACCAGTCATATCCAACCCATATTTGAGGGTCAAATCGGCTTGGGAGTTGAACCATAAGTGGTTGGGAGGCCGACCACTTTCATAAATGCACCGTTTAGCAGGTGCATGGCTTTTTGCGCTAACAGTCGCGCATCGTGTGCCTGTGCACGATTTCTACGTTCCTGTTCCACGCATGCGGGTGCGCGCCCAATGTCTGCAAAGCACTCTTCAATTTTTCACTACTTTGTATAGTTTTTGACCTTTTTTGAATGCTGTGGTATTAATTCAGGTCCATGAATGACTTCATCACTGTTTGACGATGCTGAGTTATTGTAACCATGTGCTGACGAAATTTCAGTGATAACAGATGCCCCCTGATGGATGAGGTTAGGAGCATACATATAGCCGAAATCCATCAATGTTTCTTCTACTGAGAATGTTGTTGTAAGAGAGAGAAATAGTGGGATCATTCAAAGCAATCCGTTGGAGGAAAAAAGGAACCGGTAGGACCCGACCTTCTATGAGGTGTGTAAATAGAAAACTATGTACAAACGAGGCGGGCATGCCCCATGCTTGTGTCATGTAACTTTGAAAAAATATGACGGAAGTGTTGGTGTAGACAACTGCAGCCCCGTTGGGGGCAGTCGTGATAGAGGAAAAAGACAATTATGCAAATGAACATGATCTGAATAGTAGGCATTGATCGTGGTAATAAGTAGTGGCAATGATGTGGGTATTGACAGCCCTGCCAAGTTCAGAGGTCTTCGGCAAATAAAAGAACTAACTGCAATAGTCGCAAAGTAAGACCCACCGTAACATGAGAAAGTGTTGGCATCGAATGTTATGGGGGTCAACGACAACAGGGAGCAATGGTGTTTCACCCTGTGCCATCCGAGATCTCTCACTGAATGGGTAATGAGAATCAATATACTGTCGCCCTTCTGGAAAACTGTGCCGATGTCGACAAAAAGGGGGACGTGACTCCCAGAAGCAAATGGCTTCATGAAATCTACTAGGTGAGGTGAGGAAGTGGCATAGGTACATGGACGAAGTCAAGATGTGGGAAGACTCAAGACTGCCCTTGGTTGGAGGATGTATGAGATAAAAAGTGGCTACAACTTTTCAACAAAGTCGAGTGTCAGGGGGACGACAAGACCGGGGATAAGTTGTGCTAGAGGCAGGACAAGGTGAACAAATTCAGAGGGTAGAGGTAAGTGACCTATGGGGTACTCTGAAGATATGGACGATGCTGGCCAGGGTAGATGATAAGTAGTGCTCCAACCAAGGGTAACATGGGTTACGTTTGGCCAAAAAAGTAGGTCGCCCCAAGGTGATGACAAAAAGGGAATGTAATGACTGGAAAATAAAAGTGTTTGTACAAAAAATAACGAATAATTTTGGGGAGAAATGTACAAATACAGAAATGGGTGCCCCAGTGTGATATGGGTGGCCCATGTAGGGCATAATTTGCTCGAAAAACTGATGAAGGGTGGGGGCCCCATTGGTGAGTTTCTGTATGAGGTAGGTGAAATGGAGGGAGATTTGCAGATGGGCAAACTGATTGTGTATGGAATGTAGGGTTCATGATACTGTGAAGATGCAGTCAAAAAATAGAACTGTGAAGACATAATCTGGGAGTCCATGTGGGAAAGCTAGCAAAATGAGGAGAAAGAGTATGTGGTTTGATTCGCGACATGATGAAAGACTATCGGGACTCCCATCCCTAAAGGGTTTTGAAAAACAACATGAGTGTCAGAAGTGCCACAAGGTGCTATGAATGGGACAACTCATGTGGGGAAGAATGCTACCGGGTGACAGTATCGAAGATGCAAATGGAGGCATGGGTACTGCAGAGCCAGGAATGGGGATCCTAGAGGCAAATGTCAGAGGGTGTAACTGGAAATGTAAGTGTGATACAGAGGGAAAGACTACATGCCAGTGCTGAGTATATACCTGAAGGGGTTGCATCGATGCATGATGATCAAGTACCTGCACACATGAAAACCAAATACCCAAAGTGAACAATATTTGAAGAGAATCGAAGATATGAGCATGTATTTGATAAGCGTGAATATGCGCATGCGTACCTGACTAGGGTATGAAAAACAAGGTGCCCCGGGGGCTTAGGATGAAAAGAGGCCCAGGGACTGCTATGGTGTAGATGACGAGATGCTGATCTTGTGGCTGAAGACGGATCGAAAAATGGACACCGTGGGTGCCCGGAATGGTGAGTGGAAGTTTGGCAAAAAGGCCTATATATAGCTGTAGGGCCCATATTGCCACCTCATTTGTACCTGCTGTAATAGTGACTGGACGAGCAGTTTTTAGAGGAGAATTGGAGATTTGGAGAGGACAAGGCATTCGATTGGTGATTAGTGAGCGTCAGGTTAGTAGTCTGATCATCCTGCATAGAAATAGGATTTCATTTTTTGGGCAGGGGCTGTACNGTACAAAGATATTTAGGGGATATGGGCCCCACATGCACGGGTGATCCGGTAATAGGTGCACACATGTGTGCACTTGTCCACCAGATAGACGCACATGGGGGTGCGGTAGAGGGAATTTAAGGCGCACTCTAAGGGCACGCCTATGAGTTGAACAGGCGTGCACAAGTGTGCGTCTGTAGGTTGAATAGGTGCGCATTGGTGCGCTCCTGTATGGTGAACAGGTGCACTTGGGAGTGCGCCTGTGAAGAAAATAGGTGTGCACTGATGCACACCTGTGTAGTGAACAGGTGCGCACACATGCGCACCTGTATAGTGAATAGGCACGCATGTGTGCGCACATGTGTAGTGAACAGGTGCGCATGTGTGCGCGCCTGTGGGTAACAAAACCACACCTAGGAGGCAAGGTTGAGGTGTATAAAAATGAGTCTTTTTGATGCTGTTGATGGTGTCTTGAGTTGATATAGGACCCTGTGTTGTGTCTGCAGGTGGATGGTTGTGACGATGCCAGTGGGTTGGCGAGAGCGAGATTGGTCTTAGCTGCGAGACGCCGTGGCCATTGAGGGTCCTAGTGTGCGTGCGACTTTGGCAACCTGTGGGCTGCTAAAGTTATTTGAGTGCCCGTTGATACGGGAATAGGAGTATCTTTTACAGTTCCTGATCCATATGTGGAGTCCGGAGCTGCACTACTTCCTCATGTGAGGAGAGTAGATCGCCTTCACTGCGGTGGAGGATGTATATTTCTTGACTGGGCTTCCCTTTCAGGGAACGCCTCTACCGGCGGAGCCGGTTCTGCCTAGAGGTACGTAGCTCGAGACTATTGGCTGGAGATATTGTTTGGGTTGGAACTTTATGTCTGGGACGGTTGTGAGTATTGCGTCTATTGATGCCCTGGCGCATCGCTGTATAGCAGCGATGATTGTGCGGGTATATGGGTCACTGGCGACCAAGCGGATCAGTGGGGGCCAGCTTCTGGTACTGGAGAGAGTGTTGGCCGGTGAGCGTTTCACTTGGGGGCTTATGCTGCATGCGAGGATGGTGGCGCAGTTGGACCACTGTCGGTCTACTGATACCGGGGAGTTTGCTTTCGGGTCCATCCTAGTGGCTTGGTTTCTAGAGAGGGTGTCGATGTTCCGCTCGAGGATTCTATTGGGTGCAATGGGGGCGCGAGAGCCGCGGTTGAGGCGGTGGTCGACTGTGTTTCTTCGCCATGGTGGTGGCAAAGGTGGCCACTTCTTTTTGGCAGAGGCAGCGTAGGTATGGCGACAGATGCCGCAGGTGATCTTATGTTACCCCTATGCCAGGGTGGACTTCCAGGATGATCCAGACATGGTGCTACCTCCAGGGGAGGTGTTTGATCATCGAGGTATGTTTAGTGTTTATGTGTATGTTTTTTATATTTTGTTTTTGAGATTGCAGTCCATATGTATATGATATAGATGCTGATACTATCTATTGTTTTTTGGTGTGTGCATATGTGGCCTCTTGCGGGCGCGAGGTGGAGTTGCAGTGAGAACTGGAGAGACCGCCATAGGGAGAGAGACGTAAGCGTGATGAGGTCGCGGTGTGACCAGCTGAGCCAGAGAGGGCAGCAAGGAGGCACTGGTTTCATGACCCTGGAGCTGGGCCATCACATGCTCCTCCGGTGGCAACCAGAGCTAATTATGAGGACATACGCCATCGTCTGGAGACGATATTATAGGAGGTGCCTGAGGGCCTATGGTCTCACATCCAGGACGAGACGTTCCTGGAGCAGTGTGTGGGGGTACCGCCACCATGGAGGGCCATAGTACGATGAGTAGCAGTGGTTGCTGCTATGACGAGCGTACGACTGCCTCCGGGGTAGGAGGGGCCTATAGGGGGTGGACCACCACTGCCTGAGGCAGGTGGTGGTAGGCCGCCGCCGCCTGAAGGAGGGGCAGGTGGTGGTACTTTAGAGGCACCGTGAGTGGTGCTTTTATGTATATATATATATATATATATATATATATATTTGTATATAGGTTGGTGAGCCCATTGTGTACCGAGGTGCTGCATTGGCCCGCGGATACATGTATTTTTTGTATGTAAACATTCAGATGGTACTGTGGACCTATATATATACACGAGTATACTTTTTGAGATCGATGTGGTGTTTACATGTTTTTGGTTAATGTTTTGATGATGTCTATTCTATGTATATTCTGTGACAGGATTGTGATATGTTTATGTATGTGTAGAGGTAGCTTGATGTGATATATGCCAGTCTAACACAATATTAGCTAGGTTATCTGTGATTTGATTCAATTGTCTTGGAATATGTGTAAATGTAATGGAATCAAAATGTCGAGATAAAAGCCTAACCTACAGGTATTTGTGAAAGAGGCGAGGATCACGGACACGGTACACATTGTTGAGCTGGAGAACGACTAGTTGAGAGTCGAGGAAGATGCTAAGGCGATGAATATGATGATGCTGGGCATCGGCTAGGAGGCCAATGATAGCAGTGTACTCGGCTTGGTTGTTGGTTGCTGACCCCAAACATATGCCGCTCGAATGGAGCATTTCATGTGAGGGGGTGTAGAGAGCCCAAGAAGCTGAAGCGAGATTTTGTGTCCAATGGCTGGCATCGTCGGCGTAACTGATGTGGTAGGCTGGTGGAGGAAGCATCTGTCAATAGCACAAAGGATAGTTTAGACGTGAGGGAAGGAGAAAAACATTAAAAACGCTAGAAAATAAATAACCTAAAGTAGAATGACTACTTTTAAGCATAAAATTTCTTGAGATACAACCCGTTGACGGGTTCCTTAAGAGAGAGGCCTTCGGGAGAGGCCAGGATATATGTGCCTTTGGTGAGGCAACGTTGAATGATGTATGGGCCATGCCAGAGTGATTCGAATTTGCCATGGCCAAAGGTCTCATGAGGGATATCGTAAGTCAGGATGAGGTCGCCTTCGTGAAATGAGCGAAGGTTGACATGGCGATCAAAGGTAGCCTTGGATCATTTTTTAGCTGCCTCGTTGTTCTGTAAGGAAGATTGACAATCTTCATCCAGAGACTCCAAGTTCAGCAAGCATTGCTCCATTGGAGCAGTGTCGGGTAATAGCTCAATTGTGGTGCATAAGGTGGGAATTTTGCACTTGATGGGAAGAGTTTCCTCGACCCCATGGACTAAATGAAATGGTGTGAAACCAGTAGCGGTCTTCACAGTCGTTCGGTAAGCCCATAGCACAGAAAATAACATATGATGCCAATTGGTTTTATGTTTATTAATTGTGCGCTGTAACATGGTCTTGAGGACTTTGTTAATTGCCTCGACCTGTCCGTTAGAATGAGGGTAATATGGTGAGGAAAACTTGTGAGAGAAGCCTAATCGAGATGAGAGTTTGACGAAGATATCATTCTCGAAGTGTTTCCCATGGTCGGAAATGAGTTGGAGGGGTACTCCAAAGTGGGATATGACGTGGTTAAAGAAAAAATGCGTTGCAGTGTTAGCGGTGTTGTTGAAAGTGGGCATAGCTTCTGCCCATTTGGTGAAGTAATCAACAGCAACAACGATGTATTTGTGACCATTGCTGGAGGGGGGATTACAAGTCATAAAGTCGATGCCCCATTTACAAAAAGGGTCAGTCGTAATGACAGGGTGGAGAAGAGCAGGGGGAGCTCGGACTTTGTTGGTGTAGAGATGACATTGCTCACATCATTTCACGGCATGAATGCAATCATGAAACAAGGTGGGCCAAAAGTAACCGGCTCGGATAATCTTTTGAGTAGTGGATATACCCGAAAGATGTCCCCCACATGCGCCGCTGTGGCAATCGTTTAAGACTCTATTGGCCTCGTCAATAGTCAGGCATCGATGAAGAATGGTGTCGACGCCCCACCGGTATAAGACGTCTCTGAGGAGAAGGTAGCAGAGGGCCTGATGGCGAATATGTCAACGATCATCTCGTGAAAGGTGGTTATCAAAATTTTGAGTTCGGAGGTAGATGATGAGGTCGCTGTACCAAGGATCATCCGAAGTGATGTAAAAGAGATGTTCGTTGGGAAAGTCGGTGTTGACGGGGGCATTGGTGGTGTCAGAGGGGAGGGCCGTGACAAGTTCAGCTAGAACGAGGGCCTTCTTACTCTTAGGTGTTGAGAACTCGAGGTCATACTCCTGAAGGATAACGATCCATCGAGAAAATTTGCCGTTAACTTGCCGACGACTGAGCAAGTACTGCATAGGGTTGGAATCTGTGATGACCTTTGTGGTACGAAGCAGAATGTAATGGCGCAGTTTCTGGACTGCGAGGACAACTACAAGAGCAAGTTTCTCTTTGTGTTTATATTTCAAGGGTGACCCTGAGTGGTTTTTACTAATATAATAAATTAAATGTTCATGATTTTCATCTCCGAGCTGGATGAGGACACCGACTATTGATACAGCTAATGCTGATACATAGAGGATATAGTCGCGATTGTAGTCAGGTGCACTAATTAAAGGTGCATTTGAAAGCGCTGCTTTAAGATTGTCAAATGACTGTTGGGCATGGTCGTCCCAGTGAAATGGGATGTCGTGATGTAGTAAGCGAAGGAAACCGTGTGCGCGGATGGTGTAATCTAGGACAAAGCGTCTAAGAAAGTTATCTTTTCCCTGTAGACTCTGAAGTTGTCGTAAATTCCGGGGAGGTGGAACTTCAGTGATAGCTTAGACTTTGAAGGGGTCCACGGTAATACCGCTTTGGGAAACAATAAAACTGAGGAGGCACCCTGCGGTGACACAGAACACACACTTGAGAGGATTCAAGTAGATGTTGTACTGACGACACTGTTGAAAGATGATTCATAAATCATCGAGATGTTGGGTACGTTTCTTGGATTGAGCAGTGAGGTCGTCCAAGTAGGCGAGGATGATGTTAGCCAGATCGTGAAAGATGTATGTCATAGCCCGCTGGAAAGTTGCGCCGACATTCTTTAAGCCGAAAGGCATGACATGATATGAAAAAGTACCCCACGGGGTAGTGAATGCAGTTTTATATCGATCGGCGGGGTGAATTTGAATTTGATTATAACCAGAAAATCCGTCCATAAAGGAGAGAGCCTTGTGGCCTGCGCAGTCGTCGATAATTTGATCGATAAAAGCCGTTGGAAAGTTTTCTTTGGGACATGCATGATTGAGATCGCGAAAGTCTGTGCAAACACGAATAGTGCCCTATTTTTTGTTAACGGGTAGAGGGTTAGAAACCCACGAGGTATAGGCGATGGGGTAAATGAACCCGGCAGCACGTAACTTGTCAATTTCGGCTTTGATAGCCGCTGCTTTGGATGGGTGTAGCGGTCATTGTTTTTGGTGAACTGGTGTAATGTCGGGCTAGGTGTCGATGCAATGTTCGATAATAGAGGGATCGAGGCCAGGAATTTCCATGTATGACCAGGCGAAAATATCCCTATATTCCTGGAAGAGGGCTTTATATGCAGCGATTTCCTGAGGAGTGCAAGCAGCTCCAATGGTGATTTCTTCGATAATGCCATTTTTAATGGAAATGTCGATTTTGATGGTGGGGGAAATTTTGGCCATATTGCCTTATTAAAAATCATCAGGGGCAGGAATGGGATTGTTGAACCAGTCGATAGGCCTTGAGGGGATAAAATCCTTGGTTTCGACCGCATAAATGGGGTTTTGGTTAGGAGGCATGGGGGATTCCTGTGGAGAGAAGAGTGCGCGATGGTGTATCACATCCTAGGGAGAGTCCAGGTGGTTTAACTCTTCGAGTATTTCTTCGTCGCATTGGATGTGACGGGAATACAAGGGGTCGTGAGGAGTGATCTCGATGATAGTGGTTGTGTGGTTGCCCCCTGGTGAAGAAGCAGGGGGAACATTGTGAGGAGATGGTGAGGGTTCACTCGACATAAACCATATATTGAAGTACTGAGGGGTAC
>JASDQU010104273.1:149825-178294 GCA_032191745.1 Picea mariana
GTATGGGGGGTGCCGATGGTGGCCCACTGATGGGTGGGGGTATAGCAACAGGATATGGCTATTGATAAGGGGGTGGGGGGTAATAAGAAGTGCCCCCGTATGTTGGTGGGTATTGAGGTGTGCCATACATTGGTGGTGGTTGGGGTTTTGGACCGTGGTGTGTGGTGGCACCGATCAGTCCGTCTGCTAAGTGAGACATCCCAGGTTTGTCTTGGCCAAATGGAACAGGTTTTGAAAGATCAGGAAGTACAGTGTATAAGTATCCTGACTATGCATAGATGAGGTCATACCGTTGAGCCTTACTAATGGCTTCCTCTTCGAATTGAGGGAAGGTGGAAGCTACATCCTTACCGAGAAGAGAGACAAGTGATCTAAGAAACCAGTCAAGACATTGTTGCTTGGTGGTTTCTGCTTTGCACAAACTACGTCGCCTACGCCACTCGTGAATGTGGTCAGTGATGTGTGTGGCTGAGGTTTGTTTGAAGTTAGAAAGTAGTTCTAGACCATTGTCGTGGCGGATGGGTAATTGGAAGAAGGTCAAGAATGCTTTGGCCAATGACTCAAAAGTTGTGTGGGACCCCGATTTTTCTTCGACATACCATTTAGCCGATGGGCCGGTGAGTGTGCGTTGAAATAATCACAGTCTGATGGAATCATCCATAATGCTATTGGAGGATCACCATAGGTGAAAGGTCATGACATGGTTGGAAGGGTCATCGCCTGCCTTTCCTTCAAACTTTGGTATGTCTAAAGGTAGTTTGGTGGGCATTGCGGGCCATGTGGGCTAATGCAATATAGGATCATTGGTGAGTTTGGTGAGATCCGGTATGTTGAGAGAGGCCAAGTATGGCATCTGCAGTGGGGGGGGAGGATTATCTCCGTCCATAGTGTGTTGTGAACCTGACCCTTGAGGGGGGCTAGGTGGGTTGATGCTCCCTCCTTGAGAGGAAGTGGGTCCCCCGCTTCTGTGTAAAGGAGAGCGAGTGAAGGGATGGCCTTGGGAAGTTGACCCAAGTAATGTAGAACCAAGAAAATCTGATCCTAGAATAGTAGCACTCACAGGAGTGTGTGAAGGGGGTGCCGATGAGTGGGCACGATCAGATACTCCCCCAAATATAGGAGGGAGGTTTAGCAAGCGTCGTGAACGACGGGGGTTCTGTGGTTCCCCTATGATGTCAGAGTAGCTGCGTTAATGTGTGAAAAAAGTGGTGAGAATAATATAGAAACGAGAGCCTTTGCGTTGAATGTTTACACAATATATATATCCAAATCAAACTGTAATCAGATGTGCATCATACATAAAATGTTTTGAAAAAGAAGCATATATATGGGTAAGTGGGTTTTGTCCGCGTGGGGGAATAAAAAAGAAAGCAAATGCTCGTGTCCTATAAGACGTAATGCCCTTCCTCTCAAATGGCACTGGACCTTCCAATAGTACTCAACAGTGGGGTCTAAAGTCACTGGAAGAGAAACTAGTGAAGGATGAAATAATTGGTTATAATGAGGGGTAAAGGGGGCATATCCCGAAAGAGCTGGTGATATTTCCCAATAGCCACACAAAATCCAATCAAGGTGCAATTGNTAAAGTCACTGGAAGAGAAACTAGTGAAGGATGAAATAATTGGTTATAATGAGGGGTAAAGGGGGCATATCCCGAAAGAGCTGGTGATATTTCCCAGTAGCCACACAAAATCCAATCAAGGTGCAATTGCAGCCCACAATTGCCATCTGGGTAGATGTCCTAAAGTTGGTCACTAGGTACCTCGGTCAAAGTGCAGCATTTAGATTTTCGACCTAAGAAATGGGTCACGGGCTGGATCTCGTCCAAGAGGTGGGTGCCTCAAGGGGGGACGCACAGAATAACTGGACCTCGGCCTTCAACCCTTCATGGGTATCTCCCTGCCTTATGGTAATTGGAACACTTGACTTGGAGGATTTTCAGTTCCCTATTTGACAACCTCTATGTTTTGACAATGTGAGAACCAGATAACAGGGAGTTATTTGGATGCCTATCCCCGAAATCCTACCTAGACTAAAAAATTTCGTTTGGCACCTCCTGTGGAGGAAAACTTAGTGAGTTTTTTAGAAAGATTTTAGATGTATTTGTTTTGGGAGGTTGGGGGTGCAAACCAACCTCGTTGATTAAAAATGGGAGTGGATAGTTTTGTCAAGAAAAGGGTGGGGTGTTTTTAGAATCCCTTGGGAGGAAACTTACTTTGACCTCCATGTTTCGAGAAGAAGATATGTGAGTGATAAGTGACTTTTGTGTGTGAGTGAAAGTGTGCCAATTTTTAGTGAATTAGATGTCACCTTGCTGCATGTGAACTTCGCTTGGTCCTTACAAGAGTTTGATTACCTAATTAACTAAGTGCCTTTGGTACAACCTTGCGTAGTTCAAAAGTCCCTAGGAAGCTAGCATGTGGACATGTGGGTCCGTTACTATCCTTTAACTCCCTATTATGATGTAATCTAAGAAAAGATTTGAAACTATCCTAGATTGAACATGTGGGCATGTATGGGCCCGTTACAAACCTTTAAACTTCCCTAGTGTTTTGATCTAAGAAAGCAAAAATTCAAACACTATCCTATCTTTGTTGCATGTGGGCATGTATGGGCCCGTTACAATATTAATATATGTTTGAAAAATCAAACTAAGAGGAGTCCCAAGAAGGGCTATTGTCCTCTCCTAAAGGTTTTAATTTTCTTTTAAGGGAGATGAACTTGTTTCACAATCTTTTTCTGATTCTCAAGGTCGCTTGGAGGCGCGAGAGAAGATCATACTAAGCGATTGTAATTCAAATTCTAGTCCCAATGTAAGTTAAATGTGATTAAAAATGATTTCCAACTTATATTGTAAGTCAAAACAAGCCATCCACGTGGAAAAAAGCAAAGAAGGGAAATTGATTTTATCCTCCTAAGTGCCTATGTGTGTTTGACTAACCCCTTTATATGATGAGGAGACTAAGTGTGGTGCAGCTTTAAAACATGCTTGACATCATTTTTAAGAAGGCAAATGGCCTTCCCCACATCTCAACAACTTTACAATGTGAAATTTTTCACAGATGCGCGGGTCCTAGTGAAGAGAGAGGCGCACAGAGCGCATGCGCACGAGTAGAGACAAGTTAAAAAGCGCATGTGTGCAGAAAAAAACCGCGAGTCAAGTGCATGGGCGCACGATGCACATCCGTGGGCTAAAAAACCCACGCATATGTGGCGCACGGTCGAGAACAAAAAATTCAAATGGATTTCTCTCAATTCAACTTGGAATTGGCTGGTTGGCAGGTTGGCTTAGGCCAGTTAGTGCACCTGCAAGTTAAACAAACTAAAATAAGAGCAAGAAAAATCCAAATGAGGTAGGAAATTGATACCTATCCCCAGTGGAGTCACCAATATGTTGTGCCTCTTTCGTCATCTTGGTGAGAAGAACATAAGTGCTTGTAAGCTCAGCTGGGTCTGTTGAGCAGGACAGCTGTAGAGAAAAGAGTTAGAGAAATAAAACAAAACTACAATTAAGAATTAAACTAAGAGATGCAATAAAAACAAAATTCATGAGCATAGGGACATAGAAACAAAAAGAACCAAAAGTCCCATGTCACCAATGTTTGAGGCTGATCTATTGATGAAAACAAAGCACCAATAAGAAAGGGGACTATGAGTCCCTTCTTCCTCCATGGGAGGGCTCTTGGACCCTCACTAGATAGCTCTTATTACAACAAAGAAAATGGAAAATGGTGATGAAAGAACTCTTTTACAAATCCACTCAATGGTGAGGTGGATTGTCCAATGTAATGGTGCCAAAATGATCTTGTCAAGGATGGAGTCCTTAAAACAATATAGGCAGCATAACAATACTTTGAATTCCTTGAGAAAATGAGGTGCATTCATGGATTTTTATAGCATTGCTTTGGGTTATTGTTTAACTGCTTTGTAGTGTGAAAAGAGGCCATTTAGGGCATTATTAGGTCTTTGACCAGCCCACCAGTTGGATCCAGCCCAGATTTGAGGGTCAAATCGGCTTGGGAGTTGAACCATAAGTGGTTGGGAGGCCGACCACTTTCATAAATGCGCCGTTTAACAGGTGCATGACTTTTTGGGATAACAGTCGTGCATCGTGCACCTGTGCGCGATTTCTACGTTCTTGTTCCGTGCATGCGCGCGTGCGCGCCCAATGTCTGCAAAGCGCTCTTCAAATTTTCACTACTTTGTATAGTTTTTTACCTTTTTTGAATGCCTTGGTATTAATTTAGGTCCATGAATGGCTTCATCACTATTTTACGATGCTGAGTTCTTGTAACCATGTGCTGACCAATTCAGTGATAACAACCACATCCACAAAAAATCCCAAGTGGGCTCGGCCCCATATATTCCAGACTCCTCTGTGGAACTTTTCTCCCAAGTAAGTTTGCGACCAATGTTTGACATGGGGGAGAGCCTTAAGGAGTGTGAATGTGATCTTTTCCTTGCCAGAAAAATTGTGAATAGAAAAATAATATTCTAGCAAATTTAACCATTTTTCTAGGAAATCCTCATCCATCTAACCTTCAAATATAGGTATATCAAAATTAACTTGTACCTTGAAAGGAGAGATGCCTTAAAAGTGGCTTCTTGATGAAGGTGCACCTGTTTTTATCGACAAGCATTGAAGGAAGTGTGAAAAATTCTCAATCATTTCGTCCCTCTGTCGCATGAGACCTTTCTCAAACAACATATTAATAGAATATTTTTCTTTGTCGTCTTTATTTTCTTCCACCATGGAGGGTTTATTAGGTGTACGAGAGTGATTTTCCTCAAGAGATACAAGCTTGAGACCCAACTTCCTATACTTTGACCTCGTCGGAGACATGCACTGAAAAACGATAAAGAGAAGCCTGATTTGATAGCACTGATCCAGATTTTTTTGGCACGAAATGAAAACGAAGATATAATAAATAATTGTAGAGAGATGTATCAATAACATAATATAGATATATCAGAGATATATCCATAAACAAAGAGACACAATAATACACAATTTCTATTAATGAGCGAAATGTACAAAGCTGTGGAAATACATAGTGAAAGACTCGATAGAATGGTGGTAGCATATCTCTGAGAAGAGATGTGATGGCTACGCTCATTCACAAGAATATGATGTTACAATGAGGTTGCAAAGGCATTTTTAACATAAATAAAATCCAAAAACCTAACCTCAGAAGATGAAAAGCCAACAATTTTGTGGACCTTGCTTTGGGTAGTTTGGTGTATCAACTTCCCGGGGGCATAACTTTGGCATACGATCTCCATTTGGGGTGCAATATAGCTCGTTGGAAATGTATCGATGAGGAGATTCATTTTGGGGGCTCAATTAGAGCCTATGGCTACATTGAGGTGCCCGATTGTGAAAAAACATCCTTTAGGCCCTCAAAATGGCCTCGAAAGTTTAAGACCCAAAAAACTGCTAAAAATAGTAAATTTCCAACAAACTGTTTTGAGCCAGTTGGAATAGGTGGGTGGTCATTGATATCCACCTGGATCAATCATCCATCCTTAGGAAGCAATGTATCCATTGCATTGATTTCCTGTGGGAGAGGGGAAAGCGATCGCTAAATCAAAATCTTGGTGATCTACTTTCCTTGCTGGAGAAGTTGCGATGTTTAGCTTGTTGAAGACTATCACGAACCTGTCACTGGAGGGGTTGAATCTATTCAACCAACCTTTTGCATCTTAGCTTGATGAATACTTCACATACATTGTGCAATTAAAATGGTGGACGACTACTTTACAGACATTGTGCAATTCTTAAGTAAAGGAATGGCTCCATTGGACATGACAGTTGCCCAAAAGAAACAAT
Source organism: Picea mariana (assembly GCA_032191745.1). Taxonomy (NCBI): domain Eukaryota; kingdom Viridiplantae; phylum Streptophyta; class Pinopsida; order Pinales; family Pinaceae; genus Picea; species Picea mariana. Next base: position 155,656 of record JASDQU010104273.1, read on the forward strand.
TAGTGGTTAAGGCAACAAACTATTAGCTAATTGCAGGAAACTTATATAAGTTAAGTTCATATGGGATATTGAGGTGATGTGTGTTAGAGAATGAAAGGCCAATGATACTATCATAAGCACACAGAGGTATTGCAGGAGGACAATACACAGGTAAAGTGACAATGTAAAAGATTTTGTGTGTAGGGCTCTGGTGGCCAATAGTTCAGAAGGATGCTAAAGAATATTGCCATGCATGTGATGTTTGTCAAAGAGTTGGAAAGCCATCCAAAAGGGATGAGATTCCCTTGCATCCACAAGTTACACTGCAAGATTTTGATAAATGGGCAATAGACTTCGTTGGACTGATCAATCCACCAACCAGGAGATAACGAGGTAGGTATATAATCATAGTGACAGAGTATTTGACCAGATGGGAAGAAGCAACACTGGTCATAGACTGTAGTGCAGAGACTACTGCATGATTCATGTTTGAGAATGTCATTATAATATTTGGCTTCCCACACATTTTACTCAGTAATCAAGGCATGCACTTCCTGAATAAGATGATTGTAGCATTGACTAAGGAGCTTCAAATTCACCATAAGAGGAGCATGCCGTATCACCCTCAGGAAAATGGGACAGTAAAAGCCTTCAATACAATTTTAGAGAATGCTCTGACAAAGATATGCAACATAGGAAGGGATGATTAGGACTCTAGGATCCCTGTAATATTATGGGAATATAGGACTATAAGCAAAAAATTGACCGAACGTACACCTTTTAGGTTGGTATATGGGTAAGAAGCAGTAATGCCAATGGAATTTATTGTGCCAAGCTTGTGCATTGCAATTATTGTTGATCTTCCAAACTCTAGTGCAGTAGAGGAAAGATTGTCACAGTTGTTACAACTTGAGGAAGACCGATAAGTCTATCAATAAGTCTAGAAGGCAAGAGAAAAAGTTGGATTCCATCAATAAGTCTAGAAGGCAAGAGAAAAAGTATGGCACGATAGGCATATTAAACAAAAAAAAATTCAAGTGGGAGACTTAGTGTTTCTATATGAAATTAAGTTCATGCAACACTCGGGGAAATTTAGGATGCATTGGTTAGGTCTATATGTGATCAAGTATGTGATAGAAGAAGGTGTTGTGCACCTAGAAATGTTGAATGGTGAAGTCTTGGGGGGACTAGTGAATGAGAGTTGAATTAAACTTTATAGGGATGAACAACCATCCACACACTAGTTTTACCTACGCAACAACCTATGTAACATAGTAGTGTATTATAGTAAGAAAAATAAAAAGAAAAAGAAAAGAAAAAGGGGAAAAAGTAATAAAATAGGTGGATGCAAGAATCAAAAAGTTGAAGTATTAGTCCAGGGTCAAGAAGTTAATATAGTTCAAAGGAAGAAATAAACATGAGAATGTCGTTGATGAGAACGAAGTGGAATAAAGATATATATATATATATATATATATATATATAGCAAGAGTAAGTGCGTAGAAGAAGTGAAGTTATTCACTGATAAAGGATCACACATATGAAGTGAATTGCGCGCAAAAGAAAAGATTATGCAACAAACGAACGAAGAAGCCAAATAATTGTGTAGGAGAAGAAGTAGATAGAAAATTAAAGGAATTAAAGAGCATAAATGATGGTTAAAAATCAGTAATGATGAGACAACATGGACACACGTAGTCATAAATGGAAATTGCTGACAAAGATCATGACAGACTGACAAATTGAGGCAAAAATCTGGCGAAAGATTTGGCATTAATGTAGTGTTAAAGCAGGTATTGATTGCACATCACTAGTATATTAGACAATTAATTCAGGTGTGAAGGTAAATGGACAACTGTCTAAGGGGTACAAAATCCACTAAGGGGTCGACAAGCCAACATTATTGTTATTTGGAGTTTGCAGCGAATAGGGAGAGATGAGAATAGGGTTGCAGAGCCCTGAAAAAGGCCACAAAGCTGAAGGAGTTGCCACAGGTAATAGTATTCCATAGATGGAACTGCCAAAGGAAAAAAAAATTGAATAGAAGAAAGCACAAATTATATCAACAACATCACTACTAGAAGTGGAGGAGACTTCGGGAGCATCCTCGTCAGAGCCGAGGTTTCTAAGGGACTACATTCCACCAAGGAAGGATGATGCTAAACCAGTTAAGTTGAAGAAGAAGGACAAGTACAAATTGGTGATGCCAAAAATCCCAACTAGGGTAATCATTAACGAGGATATGCTAAGAAAGGTGCCACAGCTAAAATATGCAGACCACGACATCACAGATATATCGAAGTTCCCTGAACTTGCAGCAAACAAATACTTGGAGATGAAAACCAATGCAAAGATGTACCTTCCCGTAGGTGAGCCATATGTATGGGCTAGAGGGTTGGAGCGAGCTTGCCTACTGAATATGTTTGACATTCCACACTTTGGTAGGATCTAGGAGGTTAATTCATGCATAAATATGTTACTAATTTGTGTACATGGTGACTACTTGTGGTTAGACAAACCGATTTCTATAGACACATATCTAATTGTGCGGATCATGACATTACCGTCACAAGGGAAAGATCTTACATTGTTGTTCATAGACATAAAGAATGAGAAGGCTCTGTTAGAGGCCATGAAGTATAAATTCCACACAGTTAAAGGTGTGCGTGGTTTGCATGTGCCAAGTATATGTGACCCAACAGTGCGATTTGTGATGCAAGCATTGGCGTGAAAATTGCTGAGAAAATGCAGAAAAGACCAAGTGCCCACGTGCATGATAGTTGTGGCCAACAGATGTGTAGAAGGGGTAAAAATGAGCCGGGCACCATTTTTACTTAACCAGTTTCTTATAGACTACATGGAAGCACATAACAAATGAATGAAATTCCACTATTCTTGGTTATTACTTTTGATTGTGTTAGCAACATGGAAAGAACCAAAGGATGCACAATTTTTGGGTATGATAGGCAAGCCATGCTTGGTCATAAAGTATCATAACTTGTGGTACACGAAACACAAGGGCCGATAACTTGACAACAATATTGAGTTCTATTAGTATACATAAATGATTAGGTAGTGTATCAAGGACACACCACAAATTTCACTATGGTTTGTAGAAACTTACAAACCAATTGCACGGTTCATGGTAGACCATCATCATATGTACATACAAGCAAAGAAATATCTGAGAGAGGAATGGGTCAAGACAAAGTACCGAATAACAGAGTAGGACATAGAAATAATTATGCAGGACTGGGATGTAGACTGGAAGGTCCCTTTAGACAAACAAAAAATGAAAACACAATCTCTTGAGATTAAGGAATTACCAAGCCTAGGGAATGATGCAGGCAAGAAGAGGAAAGATGTAGAGACATAGAAGGGAAAATAGGTGTCACATCAAAAGAAGTGGAAAATAGACAAAGACATGAGTCCACTGGCATTGACGAAAGACAACTTCAAAAGGTTTTAGGAGAAAGTTAAGAAGATCACTGATGACATGTTTCAACGCACAATAGAGAAGCAAGAAGGACTGCATAGAAAGATATAGGAATAGATTACTGTACCACACCAGCTGATGGAAGTAACCATGATAGTAATTGAGAAACAAACAACCAAAGGACCACCGACAAGAACATAAAGGCCAAAAGAAGAAAGACCGAATATCCCTCATACATTAGAGGTAATGGGGGAGAGAAGAACAATTAAGTTGGCACTAGGGATGATTGTGTTCCCATCAGTGGAAATGCAGGAGCAAGCACGTGCACTATATCACTTTGACTTAGTATTATCACAGATACCAAGAGAAATGTTGCAGGGGTTGCAGGCGAGTATAGTGCAAGAATTGAACTTGCACGCAACAAAAAGATCTCATAAATTGGCTAAGGCCACAACAAAGATTGCAAGCATGCAGATTGATTACAACAGAGTTGAACGAGAGAGGGATGCAACTGCGTAGAAGGAAGAACATAAGTAATCATTTGACAAGGTTTGTAAATAGATTCCAGAGGTACCAATGGAGGTGGATACTCCATTGGAAGATCATGTAGCAAATATTAGTGAAGCCATCTATGGATTTGAAACGAAAAATGTTGAGTTGGAAACACAAATGAAACCAAGCACACCTCCAAAAGAAAGAGACCAAAGGGAGAAGGCAATAATCACCACAGTGGAAGGTATCGGGACATTGGAAGTAGAATGTGATAAGTTATATGAATACAACACATAAGTCTGGAATCAACTGTAGGAGGATGTCAAATTAAAAAGTATTGAACATAAGCTTCAAACTGCATAGGGGAAGGCTAAAAAGATCAATGAAATCATTAGCAGTTTGCCACTATCCAAGAAGATGATGATGGTGCAAGAGAGTAAGAAAATATATACTAAGATGAACCAGCTGAGGGAAGAGCAACAAGCTCACATGCAACATATAGAGATGCTTTAGGAAGAAGCATTAAAAGTTGCAGAGGAAATAACAAAAGCGCAACATAGTATCAAACAAGAAGTGGAACAAGCTGAAGAGAAATGACAGACTCATATCATTGCATAATTAGTAGAGTTTTTTTTTTAAATCTACTAATTATAATTAGTACATTTTTTTTTTAAATGAAACAAAGTTCAAGGATAAGACCAACACAACAAAGGAGATTTTTGAAAAATTAAAGGAACAGTTGCAAAAGGCTTAAGTGGCTTGAGACGAGCCACAAGTGAGTGTTGGGGGCCTCTTGGACATAAAATTTTGGATGAGAATAACTAAGTTTTGGGAACTGCGCCATAGCATATGAAAGAGTATAAGGCATGACTAGAGTGCATGCCAAGCGCATAGTTTGTAGTGAAAAAGAAAGAAAAGCAACAATCAACACAAAAGTAGGAAAATCAATAGTTAGCGCAAAAGTAGGGAAAGCAGTAGATCGACACAAAAGTAGGAAAAATGGTTATGAACTATTAGGGTTTTGGGGATAAGTTGTTATGAACTACTAGGGTTTTGAGCCCTAATTCTATGTATAAATATGTAAAGGATCGAGGAAGAGAGGGTTGTTGTTGAGAGGGAGAGATTAGGTTGCTACTGTTGAGAGGGAGAGATTAGGTTGCTATTGCTGAGAGGGAGAGATTATATTGTTGTTGGTGAGAGAAAGATATTAGGTTTCTCATGAGTGACGAAGAGAGTTTTTTCTTGAGTTTTTGGGGAAGTTGTAGGGATAGACTCACACTGTAGAGAGACTAGGTAGGTTTGGGAATTACGATATGGTGTATCGTTTGTAAGCATAATGCACATGCCTGAGATGATTATTACACAAAGACTAATATAAGAATCCAACCATTGTGGATGTATCCCAAGGATTCGGTGAACCATGTTAAAATACTGTGTCTAATGTGTTTGTTGACGTGATTATTCATGGATGTTGTGTTTATGCATGATTAATATAGCTCTGTTTAACTTATGGTTGATGTGAAACAATAATGAATGATTCAGTGGGTTGGTTATGTCATGATCTATGCTATACTATTTCTGCACACTAGGGTTTAGGGCACTGAATGAATCTTGGATGTGTTAATGTCACACAACTGTTATAGTAAAAGTAATGAACTATTAGTTAATGGAAGCCACACATAGGATTTGTTGACTGATAAAAGGATGTCAAGTAAGGATAATGCACACAAGGTGAATAAGTATTAATGGTTATGTTGATATCCTCACATCCCCTCATCCTTGTAGAAACTTGGTTCCTGTAGCCCTAGTAGATTCCTCGGGTGATAATTCACTTGCATGTAGGTGATTCCAAAAGGGTCGGTATCTAAAGGGTTTTGTTGGATGAATAACTTGAACCTAGGGTCTTATAATTGCACGCCAACATCATGGTTAACCAATAAATGGAGGTGTGAATGATGGTAATCTTGGGGCAGATTGTGATGTTTTTGGTTCAATATTAGAAGAGACGATACATGGATGCACGTTGAAAAGGATCTATCTCATCCATCCTATCTAATGTTTCATTACAAACTGTTGTCTACAATAAACCAACATGAAACAAATTAATTGTTTGTGGGTGTTTCATTGCAAACTGTTGTCTACAATAAACCATACATGATATTCGATTACCCGATCTACCAAAGTACCCAAAAATGATGGTACAAACTAATAATTTCAATGGTGAATGGATGCGAAACTCCACAAATAACAATGGGAGAACTTATGATGATAACATAGAAGATATTAATGAGAGAATTACTCCTCTAGATCATTCAGGATGTTCTAAATTTCTACAATACGATAAATTACAATGGAAATTTAGAATATTAGTCGATGGTATGACGATAGAAATGAAGAATAATGGTCGAAAATACTACATATTTTGAATCAACTGAGTGTTGTCTGCCCAACTTACATTTTTGTTTTGACTCATCTTGAAACATAAAATGACTTTTAAAACTTGTTGCCCAACAGAATCTGTTTCCTTCGGATTGTATAAGGCCTTGTTGTGAACATATGGACACTCAGATAGCTATCAATTTGTTATCTTTTATTATTATTATTATGAGAACATGATCGTATTTTCTTGTAATTTATTCTCGCTTCTCAAATTCATGACCGCTAGGCGTGAAATTGAGACATCTCTCTCGTACAAGTACCTGACCAGAAAATCTCGTAATCTTTCTATTTTTGTTTACGATTTGTATCGTCGCTTGGTTTAATCTATGTCTGGAAAGAAGATTTACCATTTTTGTTTCCAATCAAGGGGTCTCTAATGATAATCCTAGGAAAAACACTTGTTGGATACACTTGCTAGAAATCTAACATTTTTTTATTTTTATTTTTTATATGCAAAGGCCCTATGTTACGCAAACCCATGGTTTTAATGTCAATGGGTATGGTAATGTTTCTTTTAATTAGTCACAGGTCATGAGGTACAGGGAAATTAACAGACACCTCCTCACGACACGTACCCTTGTCATCTCACCACCTTCTCCACATGCCCTCATCAAGCTTCTCACAAATTAGCGCTCTGTACGATTTTTTTCTTGGAATTGAGACAATGGTCATGACAAGATGCAAGGGTTTTCATTAGTTTATGCGGTCTAAGGTCCTTTGTCTTTGGATTTCTGGAAAATCATCATGACTTAGAGTGGAAAACCATGGTGAAATCCCTACACGTATGAACTTTTGTTACCAGGTATGGTTGTTCGACCTCCCCTGTTACCTTTGGATTTTCGCTATGCTTTACCTTACGTCAAGAATGTTTCATTATCTTATTGTTTTCCCTTATTGAACTTATGGCTCCTGTAGTAAGGAAGAACCGAATTTCCCTCAGGCTTTACTTACCCGCAATAGCTTAACATAGTTCAAATCCGTGCCATAATTGAGAGATGATTTTGCGGGATGGATTATGGGAAAACGATGAATCTTTTGACAAAACCGTTAAAAACCCATCTCCCAAACGAGTTCATTTACCTTCCACGAGGGAAGTTTATTTAGAAACAAAGCGATTTCAGAGATATGCCCAATTTTCTCAAGAGAAATTTTTGAGAAAATCTATTTCGGTTGAGGAAATATTTCAACATACCAAGGGTTAGTCATTCTCATATGATTTTGTGGCCAATCTGCCTTCATTCCTCCAGGGTTGTGAAAAATTCTATGGAATCTGAGAAGAGTTGAGAGCTAAGGAAGGGAAAGAGGAATCATTGAACCCAAATGTAAAGTACCCTCTCCTAGATATTGAGATCGTGCACTGTTTAGACTGCCTGGCCTAGGCTCATCGATATTACACCAATGTTCCATACCTACAAATGCAATTGGATCAAGTTAAAGCACTCAACAAAGAACTTGAAAGAGCAACAAAATTCTAAAGCTCTAACTAGGTATTTTCTAGGTTAATAAAAGCCCAAAAGACATGTGAACATCGTTATCAAGAGATCAACCAATATCAATGCCATTTTAAAATCTGAGTTGTGCAAGTCCTCCTTCTCGAATGTTTGAGTTGGTAAATTTGATTTCATTTGTGTGTATTGATTAAGGATTACTCTACTTTTCTAGATTAGTTGAATGGATTTACAAATTTGTTTTCAGTCTACTTTGTTAAAGTTTTTCTTGGTTTTATTTGTGAATATAGACCAGATACATAATCAAAGATTCTATAGCTAGTATTTAATTAGTTTTGTATTGTTTCTAATTGATTCTACTGTTTGTTTACAAGTCCTGGGAAGATCTCAAGATTTCATCAACAACAATTGTGAATACAATTGGATGTTATCCATATTTCATTTTTTTTTAATTAGCATAAGAGTTAGTTTTTAAAAGTCAAGCTGTATCTTCTCATTGGGTCACAACAAAATTTTTGATAAGTTGTTGAACAAACTTGTCTTTTATTATACAAATTTTCTATTATAAGTGGAAGTCAGAATCTATTGTTTAAACTATCACTATTTTTAAACGATCTGACTCTATCATGTTGATATGAGGTTCGATCCATATATTTTTTTTAAATAGTCTTGGTCGTTTGAAGAAAAAGGTGGTTGGAATTGTGAAGACTGGGACTATTGAAGTTTATTGAGGAATATAATCACTCTTTAACCAAAGGCTTTGATCTTTTGGTAAAGGATACATGTGCGTAATTATAGTTTATATATTATGATTTATATTTCTCAAATATATTCGATCTTGTATCAATTCTGGTTAGCTTTTGTCTACCAAATTTTCGCGTGATGAATTATTGTTACTTGGTGTTAATTATTCCTATCCATTAGTCCCGAGTCTTAAAATTTTGTATGACTTTGGGTGATTGTATTCATGCAATGTGAGTCCTTTAATATGTTGAATTTATTTACACATTTTAGATTCATATAGATTCATTTATAATTTCAAGGAAATAATTTCTTTATGTGAAAGAATCAATTATATCTTCACCTATGGTTGGCATGTATACAGATTATCTTTTTGTGTTCTAAAAGGGTCTAAAACCATCAGAGTGAAGTGACTTTCCTCTTGATGTTTGTAAGATCCAGAAATTAGAAAGGTTGTCTATGTTAAAGTTACCTTCAACACATACCCTTGCAGAAACATACTGTTACAGGGAGACATGATCAACAAATGAACACTTAAATACTGGTTAGTAGATTTGCTATTTTTTTAAAGTGAAAGCAGATTGACCTTTCAGCTCAAATACTTTGTTTATTTCAGTTGGGACATAATTGTTTGCTTTCACTCTTTTCTTTTGTTGCTTTCAGTAAATTAAATAAGTCTTATATCTTAGATTAAACAACTGTCTTTCCTGAGATTTAGTTCTCTTTCATAATTTTCTGTTTTCAAGATTATCATAAAATCTTGCAACATGTATATTTTTTTATTTTATATATGAGATATATTAATATATGTATGTATGTGTTAGGTATTTAGTTTATTTCTTTAATTCGTAACTTAGTTTAGATCATTCATTGCCTAACAAAGCCACAAAACATGTCAGGGAAAGTCATACCAAATGACTTGGGCTACTTAGACAACCTCAGACCGAGATTCCCCTCCTAGTTGACGGTGTKTTCACATATGCCCGTCAAAAAATGGTGCTAGAAGGAGGGATGAGGTAAATTTAATGATTAAATGTTTTACCCTTCAGCCTGTCATAATTCCATATTTATAAATTCTTCTTCTGTGTTATCTTGAAATGCACTAGAAGGYARACCATACTGATAAGATGGCCTTGCAGGATACTTTGTTTCAAATGTATTTGATTTCCCATGGCTCCCCAAATCACTGTGTTGGAACACACTTTCCACTTCTCATTACCTGATATTCCCAACAAGACAGTCTCTCGCTTGTCCAAACTGACCTTTGATGGTGGGGGGAATGTATCTGCAAAAGCCCATCTTAACAAGTTTTGGTGTAAATGCATCAAGCATGATATTTCCGATTTAAAGGTTTTATGCAGATTGTTCGCTTTTACTTTTAGGGGTCGGATTAAACATTGATTTGAGTCTTTTCCAACATATCACATTGTTGATTAGTTTCAATTTGTAGAGGAATTTTTAGATTCTTTAGAAATCTATGATTACAATCGATTATGTGAGGAATTTTAGGATCTACCAATCAATGACAATTCATCTCTAGAGGGATTTTTAACAAGAATCCATCATGTTCTCTGTAAATTTTATCTTGATGACATTCCATTTGTACTAAATCTCCTCTCTGATGTTTGCGCCCCTTTCATCCAACCATTTTCGATCGCAAATGATGCATCCGTTACAAATCCTATCACTCAATTGCAAGATGAATTTTGTTTGTAGGATGAGAGGAATCCATTAGAAAATATTGAACAAGCAAGGGAGGTAGAATCTATTGAAAAGTTCTTACTGACAATCAAACTAGTTTTTCCTCTGAATCATTGTATATTCAGTCCTCAACTATCATGGAAGGAGATTTTATTGTGGGTCTAGGTATATGTCCATGTTATTCTAACTCTTTCTCTAATCAATACTTAAATTCAATTATTGAAGAACACTTGGGTGATGAAAATGATATCAAGCATTCTAACATTCCAATGAAACTGATTAGAGATGTAAATCTGCAATTTGAAGAATAAACCTTAAACCTTCATCCACAAATCATAACTTATCCACAGGAAAGATTAGATGTTAGTCATGAAAGTTTTGAATTGTCTATCATACAAAGGGAAAATTTAGATGATCGTATTATGTTGAAGGATTTATCACCAAAACAGAGTGAAATTATTAAGGCAAGTGAAGATGAATGTCTTGAGAATACCATTGTTAATTATCATAGCTTAAGAGAATATTTTCATGTGCTCATTTGTAATTCATTTTACTCTTTATATCCCGATCTCTTCTTAGATTTTGGTGTGCATGATATTTTACCCACAATATTTTACTCTTTGCCATCATAATCTGATCTTTTAAATATGCTAAGATTTGGTGAAATTAATTTCGAACATAACATTTATGAAGTTGGATTTGACGCTCTTTCTCTTTCATCACTCGCATGGAAAAAATATATGTTGCAAGACAATTTTACATGATTTATTTTTGAAAAAGAAAATGCACTCATTCTTATGGAGATCAAATATTCTACATCACGTATTCATTCTTTGATTAGTTCAAATTTTAATGATTATGTTTCACGTTTTGAAATGATCCATCTCATCAAATGAAGTGTTCAAACCAATAATCTAATTGATGTCATGAATCCTCTTATGATGTGTTCCCCATTGACAGATATAGTTCATCAAAGTCGTAGATTGCGTTCTAACTTTTTTGACAGGATCTTAGAATGGCTTGAGGATTCATATCTAAAAAAAATTCATAATAAAGGTAAAGTTATGCTTGCTTTGTTTCTACCTAAATATCTAGGAGGTAAGCATGATATGATATTTTTAGATCCTCCATGCAAATAAATTTATGAACACGTGGATAATTGTCAGAAGGATGGGGCACTTAGGCCTTGGTCGATGGTTATGTCAGGTCCCCATAATAATTATAGGTTTTCCAAGCTCACTTACATTCTTCCATGCCATTATGACCCATATCGCGACAAAATTGCAGATTGGCTTGAGGATTCATACATCAAAATTTTTCAAGGGAATGGTAAGGTCATCCTTATTTTGTTTCTAAATGATGATTATAAAGGTAAGTATGATGTGTTTGTGTCTTACTTCGATGCACTTCCATTATTGTTACTGATGTTCGATTTTGTTTTCATTGCAGGACTGGAGTTCCTCCGATGGCTGCATTGGAAATGTGACTACACTTAGTATTCTGATTTGCTTAGTAGTTAGAGTAGGTTTAGGAGTAGGTTTCCTTTAGTTTTTTTATTTCTCACCTTTTCACTTTATCTTTTGAATAATGAAGTTATGAAGGAATGTGGGCACACAAAGAGAACCATCATCTGAATGTTGTCAGGGAAGTTTTCTTTCAATTCCTTTCTTTTTCCTTTTGACATTTTCTTGATTAAATGTTCCCTTTTCAAAACTTGGAACCATGATGCAATGATTTTAGATATTATGAAGCATTAATATAGTGATAAGGGATTTGATATTTAATTCACATTAGTTTTACCCTGACAAGCATAGATTACCATTGCACATAATTACACCCATCCTGATTAAGGATTTTTCTACTTCTTTGTAGTCTCTATGACTTTTAATAATAAACTTGGTCAAAATGACGTCTCATGCATCACTACCTTAAGAAAAGAACCTGCCTATACACAAAACTATGAACATTATATTTCTTCCTTTTGATCCTCATTCTCAATGAGAGGTTGTACAAGTTTTATTTTTGGTCAAATTATTTTTTGAATTTTTCTTTATGTTGTTTTGATTGGTTCGTTTTGACTTCTAGTTTTGAATTTCTTTCAATAAAATCTGATTTGGTTTGTTTTTTGTGTGTTCTTATCCTTTGTTTTTAATTGACTCTCTTCCTTTGTTTGTATATCTATCTTTCTGATTAATTAATCTGCTGTTCAAAAGCTAATCATCATGAAGGAATCTGGGTTTTCAAAAGACTACACGGTCTGTCTATTTCCAAGCTACCAACAAAAGCTCAAAATCTGTCCTAGGAACATAAAATACATATTAACCCTGGAGATTAAATTCTAAAACCGATTGTTGCCATAATTCCATCCCTTTCCTTTCAAAGATTGATTCAGAAAAATTATTTAAGTCCTAGACAATCATGAGCATCTTAAAGAATTCTTATGCCACTCCTCGTTCTTATGGAAATTTCTGGATCTGCTTCCCCATCTTGTAGTCAATCTCATTACAGAGGTTTATTTTCATCCCATGAATGGATCTCTTGTGTGCTTAAAATAAACATAACATCCAAACTGTAAGCGGGAAGGTCTCATCATGAGCCGGTCCATCATGACCATAGGGGTTTTATGGAAGTGACATTATCATTTCTGGTTACCAAGCCAGGGTAATGGTCTTTAGTTTTTCAAACCAAAGAACAAGAGGTCTCATCACGAGCCAACTTTATCACCTCCATAAACCTCTATGGATGATGCTGATGTTAACTGGTTGCCAAGCCAGAGTAGTGACTTTCAGTTCGGTTCCTAAAATATAAAAAAATCATTAATCCTAGGAATGGTCCATCATGTGTCCTTAACTATCTGATGGGATAAAAACATCCATATTGGTTAAAAGGAAACATTGTTAAGGCTATGAACTCTTGCTGGAAATAGTGGCCATGCTGATGGTATTGAAGTTCTGCTCATAAAATCTCATGAATCTTGGATAAAAAATTGTTTTTCTCATTTCAATCATCCCTAAAGTTTGAATTATGGAAAACACCAGTTATCTTACACATGCAGGGTTATTAGAAATAATAGTTGGATCAGATAATAAGATTTTGAAAGGAAACTTGAGTTTACAACAGTTCGTTGTTTTTCATCTCCGTCACATGATGATCTCACCATTTGCAGAGATAACTGCTTCACCCAATAAGTCGCCATTTGTTGGCTGCCCAAATTACATTTTTGTTTGACTCATCTTGAAACATAAAATGACTTTTAAAACTTGCTTTCCAACAGAATCTGTTTCCTTCGGATTGTATAAGGCCTTGTTGTGAACATATGGACACTCAAATATCTATCAATTTGTTATCTTTATTATTATTATTATTATTATTATTATTATTATTATTATGAGAACATGATCGTATTTTCTTGTAATTTATTCTCGCTTCTCAAATTCATGACCGCTAGGCATGAAATTGAGACATCTCTCTCGTACAAGCACCCGACCATAAAATATTGTAATCTTTCTATTTTTGTTTACGATTTGTATCATTGCTTGGTTTAATATATGTATGTAAGGAATATTTACCATTGTTGTTTCCAATCGAGGGGTCTCTAATGATAATCCTAGGAAGAACACTTGTTGGATACACTTGCTAGAAATCTAGCAAATTTTAAATTTTGTTTTATATGCAAAGGCTCTATGTTACGCAAACCCATGGATTTAATGTCAATGGGTATGGTAATGTTGCGTTTAATTAGTCACAGGTCATGAGGTATGGGGAAATTAACATACACCTCCTCACGACGTGTACCCTTGTCATCTCACCACCTTCTCCACATGCCCTCATCAAGCTTCTCACTAATTAGCACTTTGTGCGCATTTTTTCTCGGAATTGAGACAATGGTCATGACAAGATGCAAGGGTTTTCATTAGTTTGTGAGGTCCAAGGTCCCCTATCTCTGGATTTCTGAAAAATCATCAGGACTTAGAGTGGAAAACCATGGTGAAATCCCCGCACGTATGGACTTTCATGACCAGGTATGGTTGTTCGACCTCCCCTGTTACCTTTGGATTTTTGCTATGCTTTCCATTGCGTCAAGAATGTTTCATTATCTTATTGTTTTCCCTTATTGAGATTATGGCTCCTGTAGTAAGAAAGAATTGAATGTCCCTCAGGCTTTACTTACCTGCAATAGCTTAACAAAGTTCAAATCCATGCCAGAATTGAGAGTTTATTTTGTGGGATGGATTATTTGCAAACAATGAAGATTTTGAAAAAACCATTAAAAACCCATCTCCCAAACGAGGTCATTTACCTTCTTTGCTGGCAGTTTCTTTAGAAACAAAGAGATTTTAGAGATATGCCCCATTTTCTCAAGATCAATTTATCAGAAAATCTATTTCGGTTGAGGAACTATTTCAACATACAAAGGGTTATTCATTCTCATACGATTTCATGGTCAATATACCTCCATTCCTCCAGGGTTGCGAAGGATTCTTTGGAATTCGAGTAGAGTTGAGAGCTAAGGAAGGGAAAGAGGAATCATTAAACCCAAATGTAAAGTACCCTCTCCCAGATCTCGAGCCCGCGCGCTATTTAGACTGCCTAGCCTGGGCTCATCGATATTACATTAATGTTCCATACCTACAGATGCAATTGGATCAGGTTAAAGCACTCAACAAAGAACTTGAAAAGAGAAACAAAATTCTAAATCTTGAACAGGGTATTTTCCAGGTTAATAAAAGCCCAAAAGACATGGGCACATCATTATCAAGAGATCAACCAATGTTAATGCCATTTTAAAATTTGAGTTGTGCAAGTCCTCCTTCTCGAATGTTTGAGTTTGTAAATTTGATTTGATTTGTGTGTATTGATTAAGGATTACTCTATTTTTCTAGATTAGTTGATTGGATTTGCAAAGTTGTTTTCAATCTTCTTTGTTAAAGTTTTTATTGGCTTTTTTTGTGAATATAGACCAGCTATAGAATCAAAGATTCTGTAGCTAGTCTTTAATTAGTTTTGTATTGTTTCTAATCGATTCTATTGTTTGTTTACAGGTCATGGGAAGATCTCAAGATTTCATCAACAACAATCATGAATACAATTGGATGTTGTCCAGATTTCATTTTGTTTTAATTAGCATAAGAGTTAGTTTTTAAAAGTCAAGTTGTATCTTCTCGTTGGGTCGAAACACAATTTTTGATAAGTTGTTGAACAAACTTGTCTTTTATTATACAAATTTTCTATTATAAGTGGAAGTCAAAATCTATTGTTTAAACTATCAGTATTTTTAAATGATCCGACTCTATCATGTTGATATGAGGTTCGATCCATATTGTTTTTAAATAGTCTTAGTCGTTTGAAGAAAAAGGGGGTTGGAATTTTGAAGACTGGGACTGTTGAAATTTATTGAGGAATATAATCACTGTTTAACCAAAGGATTTGATCTTTTGGTAAAGGATACCTGTGTGTAATTATAGTTTATATATTATGATTTATATTTCTCAAATATATTATATCTTGTATCAATTTTGGTTAGCTTTTGTCTACCAAATTGCTACGTGATGAATTATTATTACTTGGTGTTAATTCTTCCTATACATTAGTCCTTATTCTTAAAATTTTGTGTGACTTTGGGTGACTGTATTCATGCAATGTGAGCCCTTTAATATGTTGAATTTATTTACATGTTTCAGATTCATATAGATTCATTTATAATTTCAAGGAATTAATTTATTTATGTAAAAGAATCATTTATATTTTCACCTAAGGTTGGCATATATACCGATTATCTTTCTGTGTTCTAAAAGGGTCTAAAACCACCAGAGTGAAGTGAATTTCCTCTTGATGTTTGTAAGAACCATAAATTAGCAGGGTTGTCTATGTTAAAGTTACCTTTAATAGATACTCTTGCAGAAACATTGTTATAGGGAGACATGATCAACATACGAGCGCTTAAATACCGGTTAGTAGATTTGCTATTTTTTTAAAGTGAAAGCAGATTGACCTTTCAGCTCAAATACTTTGTTTATTTCAATTGGGACATAATTGTTTGCTTTCACTCTTTGCTCTTATTTCTTTCAGTAAATTAAATAAGTCTTTATATCTTAGATTAAACAATTGTCTTGCCTAAGATTTAGTTCTCTTTCATAATTTTCAGTTTTCAAGATTATCATAAAATCTTGCAACATGTATATTTGTTTATTTTGTATATGAGATATATTAATATATGTATATATGTGTTAGGTATTTAGTTTATTGATTTCATTCGTAACTTAGTTTAGATCATTCATTGGCTAACGGAGCCACAAAAACCGTCACGGAAAGTCATACCAAACGACTTGGGATACTTAGACAACCCCGAACTGGGCTTCCCCTCCCAGTTGACGGTGTGTTCACATATGCCTGTCAACACTGAGGTAGACTCATCCAAGTTTGACCTGGTTGGTCTTCTACCAAAGTTTGTTATCCGATGTGTTGGGGGAGTTGACCTAAATGTGATAAGGAGACGATCAAAAAGGAAGTTTACCACTGCAACTAGAAGAGGTGTTGGTAGAGATTCTCATCCGATACTAGAAGAGGTGTTGGAGTAGTCCATGTCAATGGATAATTGACCAATTTCTCTTGATGTCTTTGGCGTCTATCTACAATTATTAAAGAAGAAAAAACTGAATGCACCCATGAAGGAAATGGCTCTTGAGAAGATGTAATAAACTATTGGACCCATATTTTTAGAAGTATTATATGCGGTGATAAGGTTTAGATAATTGCTCGTGATAAACCACATTTTTCGCGGCAACTAGTTCATCGTGGCCTTGTCGAGGTCGAAGTTGAAGCCCATAAGGAAGGAGGGAGTCAACTCGGCTTGCACATGAAAATATTATATGTGGAATTTGGTTAAGACAAGTCTGTCACCCATTCAAGTGAGTGCCCACTCAATTTAAGGAGTTTGGTTGGGTTTCAATATATGGCCGATCGAATATTTTATATCGAAGTAACCTATATTTTATATCCATTCACCAAACATACGTGGAGGTTGGGACAATATCATTAATTTATATCATCAACTTTGTCCCCATTGCACATAAAGAAGTCCAGATGTCAATATCACATTAAAATTTGGCCTATAAAAAGTAAGAGAACTTTGACTATAGATTTGCAAAGCTTTAAATATTTTTGAAATGGAACTTTATGTAATGGATTCATATGTATAAGATACATTGAGGTCATATTGTAATTGTAGGAATTACATGAAGGATAGTAGTCTATTCGAGTTTGAGTTGAGTTGAGTTTATTTGAATTGATAGTTGAGTTGGAGTCAAATTCAATCTTTTAAATATAAAACTGATGGAATGTTGTCAAATGACTTGATTGATTCAACTAAAAAATTGAGTTAATTGAGTCAATTGAAGGGATAGGGTTAAACATGTATTTTCAAAAAATAAGGCATGTGATCCTCTCTACCTATGTAATGCAAGTCAATGTCTAGCTGATGAGATTGGCTTCTTGCTAACATTAGTTGATTCCTAGTCGACAACATTTTATTGAGTCTGTAAAAGATCGATACCGACAAAAAGAGTTTTTTAGTTTTACTAATAGTAGAGTCTTAGTCAATCATCCTTCATGTGTATGAATTGCAGACTCCAAGATCTGAAATCCTAAAGAAGTATAGCCATGACTCAACAACAAAGAAAGAAGATTGATGAGCATAAGGAGTAATGAGCATACATACATTGAAAACTTCATTGAAATATTGACATTGATAAAGGAAATATTTGAAGCAGTTGAGTGAGAGGAGCACTTACAAGGGAGAATTCATGATGAGCATTAAACATGAAAATTTTGCAGTGGATGAAGGCATTCAAGAAAGAGGCATCTCATGACATACACACACACTAGAGCTTAAAGTACAAGATGGCGACACACGAACATTTCAAGTGATTGAGTCCCTTGGTAGAAGAGTTGAAGAACAATTCCCTGGGTCGTGACAAAGAAAGAAAAGGAATGGTAGGATTGGCTAATGTTGTAGACCCTCATCGAGTCCATAAAAAGAGCCCCCATGTGCGACAGTTCACTAGAGAAACCATAGAGAAAACCCTGATGGCTCTTGGGAGGAATACAAACTTGCAAGTGAGTATGACAACCAGTGGCGCCCAACAATAAATCGACAAAGTTGATCATATGTAGATCGAGGAGTTGGGATATGTGATATATAGTCATTCAGATCCATTAGAAACCGGTCACAATGAACCTTGTATACGTGTATCCTTCTATACAATTGGCGATTGTTGTGGCTGATTTACCTATGTAGATTGGTATGAATGGTCAATGCACAACAAGGATACTTCTGCAATAGTAGAGATCTAGGATGTTGTTGCATTCTTTCTCGGGATGAGCAATGAATTGAGTGTGGGGGAGATGTTGAGGGGGCATATTAGGCCTCATAAATGTCATCATAATTATGAATGTAATATAAGATAAAGTGGATAAATATATGTATAATGGATAAATGGGCCTAAATAGGTGATTAGTTGGAGCGAGTGTAACTGCTCTAACCATCCATATCATTGAATAAATACCTATCAAAGCATGAATACAAGATGGTAGAATGTTCTCCTCGATGCATCTTGCTAGATGGTCTCATGTGTGCATATCACGATGTAGTCTCTTGCTTGAATGCTGGTTGGAAGCATAGCCTTCCAACA
Organism: Picea mariana; assembly: GCA_032191745.1. Classification (NCBI taxonomy): domain Eukaryota; kingdom Viridiplantae; phylum Streptophyta; class Pinopsida; order Pinales; family Pinaceae; genus Picea; species Picea mariana. The sequence goes on from JASDQU010104273.1 coordinate 174,582, forward strand.
TAGAACAATCCAAGAACATCAAGCTACATCTTTCAGACTATAAAAGAGGATTACCACCTCTATAAAAACACAAGGGGGATTTTATCCTCATGATGTTATCTTATAGACCATGAAACAATATTTTAGATCAACAAGAAGGGGAATTTAAAATTAGAGTTATAAATTTCTACATACTCTGGGTTTGCTTGTCCATTATAGGTTCCCACAACTAGTAAACCTTCACCATTTGATTCCCATCAAGTCCCAAAGATTGATGGTTTCCGTTCCAAAGTTGTTGCAATAAGTTAGGGGTTTCTAAATTGGATGAGAAACATTTCATTTGGTTTGTTGGTTGTTTTGAGATGGATAGGAATTTTTCTCTTACACAAAGGGTCATACACATCTTCCTTCAAGTATTTTATTGTATGCTGAGTGTTTTCCTTATCCCCAAGTTCTAATTCCCATTATTGGACTATTTCCTTACTTATCAAGTGAATCGATCTCTTGAAGGGTCATATGCTCCTCTGGTTGGATCGTACATCATCCTCCTAGGCCATGAGTCTTGGTTGTTGAGCAATTTAGCTTGGATTGAGTACTAGCAGGTAGAATGTGCCATTTATTGAAGCCTGAACTTTGTCTTGTTGTTCTGAGAATATTGACGTTGATTCAAAATTGGTTTTTTAAGTTGCCTGAGATTTGTCTCAAGTGAGTGGTTTGAATTTGTCTTATCCACTCTTTATAATTAATATTAAAAGGATACTTGAGATGGATTAAGAGTTCTACAATGAATGGTTTTCATATGGTGTGTGTTATCACCGTAACAATTTTCAGATAGGATCCAAGTCTCGGAAATTTAGCGAAGTACTACATCGTTATGGGAGCGTGATAGTTTGGAGGATAAGGTCACATATGGTGGCATATGGATAAATATAGCAGAGGCACAAAAGGTGGGGCATGGAAGACCATAGATCTTGAAGCATCCCAGATCAACGACCAAGACCCATATCTGGTGGTGAACTAGCGTGGGGTTTAATTATGTGAGAGCAGGCCGGGGAACATACCATGGTTTCGTTTCGTGGACGCGTGGCACCACTAGAGGTACATCGGGGCGAAAAATGGTCTACTCAAAACCATTCTTTCCAACCCCCGATATTGAAAGTTGATGAGACCCGACGGACCGTATATCTTGGAGTAGCCTAGATCGATGGTCGAGACACATATCAAGCATTGAAGTAGTGCAGAGGATAATTTGTCGAAGGCGGGCCAAGGAAAATACCATGGTTTAATTTCTTGGATGCATGGTGCCATCAGAGGCACATCGAGGAGAAAAAATGGTCTACTCAAAACCATTTTCTCCAATCCCTGATATCGAAAAATGCATATAAAAGGAGGGTCCTGGTGATTATTATATAATATTTCAAAGCACTCGAACGTTTGAAAAGTGGCACAAACCCCCAATTCAAAATTAAATCTCAATAGTGAACTAGTGTCACACATTCTCCGTTGAGTTACAAGTATTTTTCATCATGGCCACCAACCCTATCATTTTATCCATGAAAGAGCAAGACTCCGCCTCTAAAGAAGAATCCCTAATTGACAGGGATTCCAATGTATTTGACACAGAAATTATAGTTTCATCTATTTTCGTGTCCAAATCCAATTTGCTAGACAATGTTGGAAAACAGATACCCTTCCTCGAAGCGGCCTAAGCTTCCACTACCCCTTACGTCGTAGAATTCATTTTCCCTTTCCTAGAGTTCATAAGCTGGTGTGAAGAATAGTATTCGCAGGAAGAAAAGGTCATTTTGAATAAGTTAGGGTCAGAGGTCTTATGTGAAATAGATAGTCCATTAATTCGAGACACCCTTAGTATACCAGAGTCTTCCCCCACTGTGTCAGAGCCCTTCAAGGAAGAGAAAATTATCACAATCTACCGAGAGTGTCCCCCCTAAGTAAAAACCCTATTTCCGCAAACCATTGTTAAACCTGAACACCATTATGAAAGTCTATCATTACATGTTAGTGTAAGCGTCATGGTTATTGAAGTCCATTGGGCTTGTTCCCTACTTAGTCAAATTTTGGGGTTGGATAATGATAAATTTGTAGTGGAAGTCATGTTGGGTTTCCTGTTGACCTTTTTTATTTCAGATTCTAGTCAGTCAGTTTGTATAAGTTTTGACAAGTTCATCACTGACAATATGCACCAACAACTGGTAAATTTCAATTATTTGAGACACTTCAGGTACTACACGCACTTGTTGAGAATGCTCTTGGAATCAAATAAGATCAAATTCCCTAAAGAAACATTCATCTCAACTGAATGCAAAAGAATCACCATGCTTTATTTCATAAACAAGATTATGTCTAGGGTTTATAGTCTCATATTCGGCATGGAACTACCAAGGGTTTTGGAAGAAATGGAAATCTCTTTACAACCTAATCCAGAAAATAGGGTGGGAGATTGGATGTTGTTTTTATAGTCTACTGTAATTTGGTTATATGGTTATCAAGAAGGACCTTACCTTTTACCAGTATTTTTGACTCCTAGAGTCTTTGCCTTAGAGTTCATCGAACAAAGGATCATTTCAGAGACAGAGCATTTTCTGAAAACGCACAAGGCATCTAACTTAAAATTCCCTTTCATGGTAGGGCCCTTTGTAGTAAATACCAGATCTTGCTTACCTCAGATTCAAGCCAAACTCAGTTAATTTGGGTTTAAACAGCTACAAGGGAGGAGATATGACCCACACTAGATCATATCTAAGAGAAGACTAATGAGCAGACAAAGCCCCTACGAACATGAGCAACTTGAAGAATTCGATAGATTGGAAAACTTGGAAGCTTGTGCAAATATGGAAGTCACTTTGCAACTTGATCATACACAACAAATAGAGTCTGCCCCTCAGCAGACCCAGACACAAAAAAATTCTCCAAAGTTTATTATTAAAGCTCCAAAGGTGAGTGTTTATAAAAAGAGGAGTAGTTCAGAGGCACTGGGTACCAGTAGTCGGAAAAATATTCTAAAGAAAATGAAAATCACACCATCTTCTCAGGTAGTGGACCTGGAAGAATAAGAGCCTAAAGAGAAAATGAGCATCGAGATGGTGGAAATTGCAACCAAGAACGAAGAGGCTGGTACAGGAAGCATGCCACAAAGTCAAAGCAACTCAAGGGGTTTTAGCAACAAGAAACATGTATATAGAAAGACACCTGGGGCAGTTTATCAGTCCAAAGAAGACTTAATGAACCAATATGTTGTGAAGGGAAGTATGGCCAATAGTGAAATAAGAGAATTGTTTCCTGAAGTGGACAAGATCTCCTAGCATAAGTCTTCCCCGTTCTCAGTCAAGGATGTGGAAAGAAAGATGTTCAATATAGCGATAGCAGATGATGAAAAAGTGTCTGAAATCAAGATGCATTATGAAAATATTGGTTCCCCAGACAAAGTAAAGTTTCATAGGAATGCCAATGACATGATATATTTAGACTACCTAAGTTTAGGTATGAGGGTTTCGATATTGAAAATAGATGCACTCAAATTAGATGGTCAATTGAAGCAGGAGAAAGCATCCAACAAAGCCTGGCAAACACAGGTCAAAATATTGGAATATGAAGGCCCTCAAGGGGTAAAGGATTCTTTAGATGAGAAAGAGAAGATGATCCAAAGCCTAAAGAAGAAGATGAAGATGTACTCCATAGAACATCCACAAACAACAGAGCTAGCTGCTCTAGAG